>VUQJ01021640.1:1383-21733 GCA_015108635.1 Andinoacara biseriatus | reverse complement strand
CTCTCCCCACAATCACAGGAACCCTTCTTGTCTTCTGTGTTCTGCCTCATCTTTTTCTGCCTCTCTTTCCCCCCCTTTTTTTATAGGCTAAATCAAGAGAGATGCTCCCCAAGCATTGCAAATTGATTATGGTGCTGAACATTTATTACATGACAGCTGGGGGTCTATACGGTAAAGATGTGTGTGTGTGAGAGAGAGGGAGCGTGCTGGGGAGAGGAATGTGGGCTCATCCTCAGGGTCATCATTATGATCACACATTGAGTGTCACAAGGGATGACTACTGTGCACATGCTTCTCAGAGAAGCTGTGAGAGAACTAGGACAAACTAAAAAGATAACTGACTTGTGTCTCAAACGGTGGATTCGGTGAGTTTGAAGTCACTGAACATGAGTGAAAACTAAACTCAGTGATGTTTCAGCTTCAGCTTAAAGATTTCTGTGAGTAAATGTACAGTGTGATACCATTTAAACTACTATTAGAACTGAAATTTCATCTCTTTGATTTTTAGTCCTTTTTGGACTTTAGTGTGATTGTCTTGAATTCTGTTGTAATTAATTCCTTTTAATTCTCTCTGATGTGCAAGAGAAATGGAGAAAATATAAACAATGCCACAAATTATAGCCTCAAAATTTCCATAAATTTGAGAACTCCTCTGTTATGACTTGGAAAAACATGTCCATTCACATATGGTAATGGACATGTTTTCCCAAATCATATATAGTATGTTCTACTGCAGACCTCTCTCTTCTTGTTATCTCTCCAGCGAGTAGTTTGACTCCTGCAAATGTAATAATGTCATCATGGGCTGTTTCACCTAATACGTTTTATGACACCTCTGAGAGTCTTTGTAGAATGACTAGAGACAGCACTCACAGCGTGGGTGGAGAACAGTGGTATTGTACAGTGATTTCACTTAGCAGTCTGAACCTGCTGTACAGAAGAAAGTAAGCAATATCAAAAGAAATGATATGCAAGAGTCTATTTGGAAAAATCACAACTTTTTAGGATTAATGTGTGATATCATTAAAGTAATGCAGCAATAAAATAAAATAAAATAAAAAAAATCTGCAGAATACTCTTGAGATTATTGCTTTAACTATAAAGCACAGCTGTTTAGGCTGTGCTTTATAGTTAATGTTGTACTGTAGTAACTTTTGGATCTATTTCCATTATGCTGTGGTCACACTAGGGAAAACAGCAGTTGGAGGCTGCAGAGTAACCAAAATTATTGCAACCACGTGTAACGAACTTGCCATCTTGTTGCCTTTGAAATTGTTGATTTGAAGATGGGAACCAGCACTGCAATCTCACATTCAGTTGTTGCCTTCAAAGCAACTTTGGTGCATCAAGATGGCAATAAAACGGCAATAAGACTGTGATTGAATGGCTTCAAGGTGGCAATTATGTGCAATCTGCTTGTTAGTATGGCAAAATAATGGTAATAAATTCGCAAAAATCACAAATCTGTTTCTGTCTACATATACAAAAATTGACATTAAACAAAAATTGACCTTAACTAATATTCAGAGTCCATCCTCAGGCTCATAGATTTGAAGCAGAAATTCCTCCATAAATAATGACATAGTTGCTGCATATACTATATAACCAGATGGCAACTAGTTGAGTCAAATCCTCTATTGCAATGAACTGCGTCGCAGACAAGTTGCATTCATCGGCACAGACTGACTCAGATTCATTGCAGTGTGTTAGCATTGTGTCTACATTTACAAATTAGAAGGCAATTATTTGCAAACCTTCACCAACCTTGACAGTGACTGCAGTCACTTTGAGTCAGACTGCAATTGTCTGCAGGCTGCCTCCCACTAGGGACCTGTGCAATCGCTTTGCAATCAAAAGTGGTCATCCAGAGATTGAAGATATTACACACTCAAGCTCTCGACAGCTAGTTGATTGCTGCAGCTGCTTGCATTTGGTCTCCGACAGCAAAAATAAATTCAATGCAATCACCGGGCAACCAATTTTTTTTCATTTTGCAAGCAAGTTGCCTTCCTATTTTTAATACAGTCTGACTGAGCCATTAATGTGTGGATGTACATGTTTTAATGCAAGGGATCGAGTCGGTTAGGCAGAAGGAACACAAGCAATCTTTTGTAAAAGTAGATTTTCTTTACTCCAAAAAGATGAAAAACAAATGAACAAACAGCCAGATAATAACTTCTGGGTCCATAACAGTTTATCAAGTTTATAAGTTATAAAACCTACAATAACAAAGTAACATAACAAATTAAGTGTTTACGGGCAAAAACAAAAGAGAACTTGTATGCTGGCTGAACAGACCAAATTCAGGGTAAACATGATGACCTCAGCAGCCAAATGACCCTCTCCTGCAAAACAAAACAAAACAATGAATACAAGATACAGTTATTTTAAAGTTCTAAACATACAAAATGTTAAAAAAATGTCTCGCCATTAACAGAACTAATGTATTGAGCGAGTGATAAATAAACATTAGTATGTTAAATGAACTCAAAGATGCAGTCATATTTCTGTGTGTTTGCAATGTGCTGCCAAAACAAAAACTATGTCCCACGTGGTTTTAACGTTGTGTGGCTGCTGTTCAAATATTTTTGGCACTTTAGATGTATAGATTACTACCCATTTCCTAGTACTGTCAGATCTCCTAAACCCAAATTCATCAGATTATGAATCTCATTATGCTCTGTAAGATTTTTTTTGAAGCTGTGTGCAAGCGTGAGAGAGTACATGAGAGAGGAGTTGAGACGAACTGATGTGCACTTTGTTACATACAATGTCAACTCAGACCAACAAGGGAGAGGGGAAGAGAAGCAACACAGAATAAGGCAACAGTTCCTGGTGTGAGTTAAGTTATGATCCTGGTAGTTGTCTTTACCTATTCCTCTTGTTTCCTGCTGTTTATTTTTTAGCATCTCTGACCAATCACACTGCCACACCTCATGTCTCACACACTTATCGACCGCAACAGCTTGTTCAGTCATTCAACACGATTCTAACATTATGGTTAAGATCTAGTTATAATCTAGAGTTCATTTTCCTCAGGTTACTTCCTGATCTACTAGCAATCCCCTGTTTCCATGCCTCATGTTCCACATCACCGCTTGTCTGTGTGCCAATTATCTCTGCTCACTTTCCATTATCAAATCTCCTAAATAAAGCCTGTCTGTCCTGCTCTCCACTCAACGCTCAGTAGCCAGCCTTGCTCTCTGCTCTCCACAGCGCTGCTACCTGCCAGTTCCAACAGCCGCTCACCACTCGGCAGCTTCCACTGCCCCGTGACTCAAACCCAAACCGAGCCGACAACCGCAAAAAACCCAGTAAGCCTCATTTTACTGGGAACTTTTTTCCGCCTCCTTGTTTGGGTCTTGGGTCCATACTCATTACAGTCATCGGGTTCGTGCACTTTCCAGAAATTCAACTAATATTATGAAACTGACTTTTCCTGTTTGTTGTTGGTGCTACTTTCCAGCAGCTGTCAGGTGAGTAGCTTGGGAGCAGGGTGTGCACCTTTACTGGTTTCAGTTGCATTATCCTTAGTTGTTGTCAAATTATCAAATCTGAGAGAAAAGCAATAATAAATCTCCGTAAGAATCTGGCCCTCGGGGGCCTCACATGTGTACACGAGGGTGTGCGTTCATTTACACTCACAGAGCTGAGCACAGTCCTGTACATCCATTAACATTACCAAAACACTTAACACATAAGCACCCGTCTGTACCAAAACAAATACAACTGTGCATTCACATTCATAATCTCCTAATAGTCTATAATTGGTCTGTAATCAGGTTTTTGATTAAAAACAGTTAGATTTGATGTTAATCCTTTCTTGAACAGGGTCATTTAATCACTTACCCACTGTAGAGTAGTCTAGATACCAAAATGTTTCATTGTTTGAAACTGAATGCATTGAAAGACATAAACAAACCTCCTCATTGTGGCACCAATCATTTTGTCTCTACAGATACAAAACCAGAGAGTGAAAGGGACAGATTTTTTTGGGGGTGACCTCTTTTATAGATGGCTTTAATCCGGGCAGCGGCACCTTCAAACGGGACAATGGGATAGTGAGCGGCAGGATGCCAGTCCTCAGTTCCCCCAGTGCTACATACAAAGCTACTGCCATATGAGTAGAACGTCAGTGTGGCTAGCAGAGCTCTTGCTGGGAAGGATGCAAGCTTAGACCCACGCCAAGCCAGGGCTCCAACAGCACTTTGAAGAATAGTGAGTGGGTGAAAGCAAGGATCACAATGAATACCTAAACCCCCCATTCAGGCAGACCTTGAGAAGCACAGGTTGTCTATGTGGCCGAGCCTCCTGTGTTTTTTTTTTCAGTTCCTTTCTTTATCTCGGGCTGAGAATTTGCTGAGGTCGGCAGCTTTCTCACAAAACTCTTAGTAGTGTAAAGAAGCATGACAAGACAGCAGGCAGACTTTTACAGAATAGCTTTGTCAAAACTGGCGTGACCCAGACCTGGCCCATGATGCCCTTGTTGCTCCACTAATAGCCTGCATCAGCAAAAAGACAAAAGAACTTTGGCAATTGTTAGCTTTAAGGGCTAACTCCAGTGAATAGGACAGTCCAAATGAAGTCATTGTACACTGATGGAGGAGCTGTGGGTTAGTTGAGGTTCATCACCAGACCAATACCCAGGCCTGGAATAATTAACCAGAGACAGCAATTAATCTTAACCAATGACAGTGCCTGAAACAATGGGGAGTGACCAATCACTGAGCCCATGTCCACCCTGGGGACCTAAACTCACAAGAGGGACCATCCATGAAAGTGGGGGAAAGGGACTGAAGGAGTTTAACCATGTTAATGCATCAACTTCACTGAGTTACAGTGATGAATGAATGCCAACTCTGTGAGGAAAGAGATTGAAAGATGAATCTCACAAAGCCAGCAGGAGAGACCCTACTTCAATCTTTGGCTGACAGTGCAGTTTCCTTGTTTTTGTGAATACAACAATGGCAGTTCAGTTAATTTAACACAGACATTAGAGAATGGAAAAATACATTTGTAGAACTGGAACGACAGCTGTCCGGCTTAAAGTATTCTGACTTTTAGTAACATTGTGTATGTGTTGTCTCATTAATGAAATAGATATGAGGTAAAGCTATCTATTAAATTAAAACAAAACATACAATTAAAAATGTAATACATTCACTGAACATCAGTATTACCTGCAGTCCTGAAAAGATTTACTCCAGATAAATAAATCCATTAAAAAAAATGGAAGGTAAGGACAAAGTGAACAGAGTCTAAAACTGTTGAAACAATTATAAAAGCATATAATTATAAAAACACATAAGAATATCCATGCTGACAGCTTACAGCATGTAAGAAACTTATAGATAAGACAACTTACAGTGGCAAAAAAATTCAAACCACAAAATTATTATTTACATTGTTACATTATTTTCTTACTATACATAGGCACCTGAAATAGCTTTTAAATGAGCTTTTACATTTCTAAAAGAAACTGCATGTGACACTGTTTAAGTGTTATCTATTACATGGGAGAAAAGTGAAACGGGCAGAGGGAGTACAAGGAAGGGAAATAGAGGTATCTTGAGAGACAAGAGCCCATGGGGGGCAGTTTTGGGGAGGTGGTACAGTATGTGGCAGACCCCTGGCACACACGCCAGCTCCACTTTCCACGGTCCTCACTCTCTTGATGCAGGGCTCCCCCAGTGCCCCTGCCCTCCTCCTAGCGCAGCTTTGTGTGCCCGCATAATCTCCCAGAAAAGGAGGCGATGCAGGTGGTCCCATCCCAGGGAAACCCCCCCCCCCAACCCCTCCATCCTCTATCATGGTTTTTCTCTCACTTTGCCTGTCCTTGTCTCTCCACCCGGGCTGCCTGCATCCTCTCTTTCTTCAGCTCCCGGCGTAGCAACACAAAGAGACACCTCTCTGGCAGAGATAAACCTATTTCAGAGATGCGGGGGTGTGGTGGGGGAATGGTGATGGTGGAGGGGGGGGACGCTGCCCACCTCCTCTTCCCTCATTCCCCCTCATCTCTCTGCCTTGCTCTTGCTCTCAAGGAAGCGCTGGGCTTCAAGCACCATTTGCGCCTCCGCGGCTTGTGTTTATGTCATTTTCTGTATGTATTCAGGAGGTTCAAAGGGTTCTGCCTCTATAGTTCACCAGTCATCCTGATCCATGGTGAACTGAGGATGCAGAGGGGCGACAGCAAGGGACAGTTTCAGGGTTTAAGTTGAGGTTACAGAGGGTAGTGCAGATTAAAGAAAGGGAATCACAGAGCAACTAATAATACAATACTATCGCCATACAATCCCTGTGATTATAATACAGCCATTCTGCAATACTCGATACATCAGGAGACATCAAGAATTATGTCTGTACTGTACTCACTGCACTGGGGTGCTATTGGGTGTGCCAGTTTCAATAATACATCATTTTAATTAATTATCTCTCTGATCCACTTCACCCTCACCAGTAGGAGCCATGCATATTTTTTATTAAAACAAATATTTAATGTTGCTATAAAAAAATATTGATATTTGGTATTGGTGTATTTATGATTGCATTGATATAATTTGATGTACTGATATTTTGGGTCATCCCTAGTATTGTCTCCAAGGTTGGTTAGCCTTACTTTTATTTTTAAACATTGAAGTTCCAAAAAATTTCCCTTCCAGTGAAAAAAAAGGGGCAAATATGTAAATGTTATTATCAAAAATATTGTATTATTTGCATTTAAAGCATTCAGGCAGTGCAGCAGGGTAAAAAATGATCAAAAATGGTCCAAGAACAATCAAAACATCCATGATTTTTACTTTGATTTTAATTTTTACTTCAATTTTTTAAAAGACCTGAAAATCACACTGATGCAGCATTTCCAGTCCCGACCAGTTTCCCCAAACTCACGTAGAAGACAGAAGGAAACAAACCCGCCATCACAGCGTGAGAAGTAATTAACTACTTCCAGGATACAAGGACAAAGTCCATATCACTCAGTGGAAAAACCACTAACATGGTTTTTCTCTTGCCCTGACATCATTGTTATCACATTCACCCCCACTTCTTCACACAAATCAGACATGGAAAATTGCCTGGTATTCCCCCCTGGGCGCTCCCAATCACAGCATCAAAGGCATGACGCAAGGCCAGGACAAAATGGAAGCCATTATAGCTAATTAGCTGGTGCTCTTTAAAGCAAAGGGACCTGCTTGCTGTCGGAGCTCTGAGTGTGTGTGTCAGAGCAAATGCCACAGACAGCTCCCACGCTACAAAGCAGAGGGAAGGGAAGCGGGAGAGGGAAGCAGGGAGGGAGGGAGAGGGAAGCAGGGAGGGAGGGAGGGAAAGAAGGCTAGAGGTAGAGAGGTAGAAGAAAGAAAAAAGCTGGATGAGGGGGATTGTGAATAAGCTGAAAGGCATGCATATGATTTCTTAAAAAAATGCTTCCTTGATTTCACGATGGAGGGAGAGCAGAGGAGAAGTGCAGGGGGTTGCAGGGTCACTGGAAGATGAAGCAGTGAAAACTGGGGTGGGGCTTGGGGCACCGAGATGCACGTGATGAAAGGAGCTCCTTCTTTTCTCTGCCAGGATCCACATGGGCATTCTTCAGGCTCACCCAAGCAGAACTCCTTCACTCTCTCTCTTTCTCTCTCTCACACACACACACACACGCACGCCACCCACTTCCACAAAATTCACATGTGCCTTGCTGCATCCTGAACTTTATCACACACCTGAAGGTCTGCCTTCTGCCTGCCCTTCCCTCTGCTCGTCTGTCATCATGCTCCTATGGTTACAACAAAACCACACACACACACACACACACACACACACAGAGTCAGAGATGGGAATAGATAAAGAGACGACACACATGGTTACACACACAAACACACACACACACATTTAGTTAAACACTGCCCGCCTTCCCCCGGGTGGCAGCTCGTCTCAGCCTGTAAATGCAGGTATTAGAGTGTAATCGCTATTTCATTCATTTTGTTCATCCGTTTCACTGTTTTTTTTTTTTCATTTTTTTTAACGCGCTTCCTTGCGAAGCACTGACATTACACCTACTACAGAGCAGCAGGGCTTTTGAAGTTCTTTTAATTTTTTAAATTCTTCTTTTATTGTTTTTAATAAAACATTTAAGTGATGCATCTGTTTTCCAGCATTATTTAAGATGAAATTGTGCCATATAAACCATTAAAAAAATCAAAAAAATATCATTTAAAAAAAATTTGTAATTTCCTCATTGTGGGATGAATAAAGTCTCATTCATTTCATTCATTCATATCGTAGCTGCACACATTCTGTATCGAATATAGGGAAGACGTATTCTTTGCCTAAATTTAGAAAAGCATATGAAAAAGAGGATTTTTGCAGATCTGTGGAAAAATAAGCACATCCTATGTTTCAGTAGTTTCTAGAACTCCCTTCAGTTTCAACAACTTGAAGCAATTGATTTCTCTCACAAAGTTGTGGAGGACTTTTGGCCCACTCTTCTTTACAGCATTGCTTCAGTTCATTGATATTTGTGTGCATTTGTTTATGCACAGCTTTCTTAAGGTCCTGCCACAACATCTCAATCCAGTTGAGGATTGGACTTTGACTGAGCTGCTGCTGCATTTTGATTCTTTTCTTTTCAGCCATTCTGATGTAGAGTTGTTGGTGTGGTCATTATCCTGTTGCATGACCCAGTTTGGACCAAGCTTTAGCTCCTGAACAGCTGCTGGCCTCAGATTTCACCCCTCCGCTACTGTGTTTGACAATTGGAAAGACGTATTTGTGCTGATATGCTGAGTTTGGTTTCTGAATGTGATGCTATGCATTATGGCCAAACATCTCCACTTCGGTAGCATCTGTCCAAAGGACATTGTTCCAGAGGTCTTGTGGTTTGTTTAGACGCTGCTTTGCAAACTTAAGCCATGCTAATGTGTTCTTTTCAGAGAGAAGAGGCTTTCTCATGGTAACTGTTCCAAACCGATCATACTTGTTCAGTCTTTTTCTAAATGTACTGTCATGAACTTTAAGATTTAACATGCTAACTGAGGCCTGTAAAGTCTAAGATCAACATCAACTGGGAAAAAATCCTCAAGTGAAAAAGACATATGACTTCACAACATAGCTAACACAGCTGAACAAAAGTAGGATAATTTTAGTATAGTAGTCTGCACTTGCAAGGTAAATATCTGACTGCTTGCTCACAGAATGAATCTTGCAAGCTGATGATTTAGATAAAATTTCATTTTATGTCTTCTTTTCTCAAAGTTGCATGCCTCACATTCAACTACACAACACCGGGCTTGATTGTTTATTCATGTCCTCCGAAGCACAGCCTTCAGATCTCCAGAAAAACTGCAGATACGAACAAGAACAGAAGTCAAGGTCTCGTCCACCCACATATCCAATCTGTCCTTCCCAAATGACCGCCGACGGATGATTTCCTGGTCACTGGAATTGTTAACCTCTTATTCCATGCCGAAGGATGGTGGGAGACTCTGAAAAAAGGTTAGAGGTCCGACATCTTTTCACACATCTTTGCAGACATAAAGAGCCAACAAACCTTGGGGTCTTTATCACTGAAATCTAAACCCCTTGCTTGATTTCATGTCTGAGAACTGAGGCTATGGGACACAGCAATGACCACCTGTTCTCCGTTTCTCCTCATAGACGCTTTTGTCATGGGCTTTGCATTCTTTCAATCCATTACAGTCCCGGGGCGAAACTTAAGCTTTTGCCAATTTCTCCCTCACTGCCTCATATATGAGAACCTATACAGTGTCCTTTCATGGGCTTATTGTGTGTCTGTCTTCATTTGAGGGAAATTAAAAGCAGAAAAAAAAGTTATCTTGTAGGTTCTATGGGTCTTACAATTTCAGCACGAGCATCACACGAGTCACTGCTGCTGAATGATATTGGATAGTTTTGGTTTTTTTTAAACAAAAGCACTGATTTACAGGAGGTCCTTCTATTAAAATAAGCTGAGTCCTGGAAGCATTTATTGAAGAACTTGGGGGGGGGGGGGTTAACAGGAGACAGTGAATAGGGCTCCTCATACATATAGATTCCATCCACCAACTATAAAAACTGAGGGAAGAGGAGTCTCATTTATGGGGTAACATGGTTACATTTTACTGCTCTGTGTCATTGAGGCAGAGGAGGCAGAGAGGACGCCTCTTTTGTTTGCAGCACGGCTGCGGCAGACAATGATCGAGGCGTGTGGAGCGTAGGAATGTCCTTACTGTAGACACTCTCGGAAGTTGGGTTCGAGTGTGCGTCTGTCGCTTTGTCCTTGTGTCAGTGTGTGTCCATTTTCATGACAGATAGGACTGTGGGAAAAGTGCCCTTACAAACAGCGTCTATTGTCTACTCTCCATTTATTAGCAGAGCGGTTCATTCCGCTGATAAGTGATGGAGAGAACCGTAGATGAAACAAATTCAATCCAGTGCAGCATTGTGACTCGCTTACATGAATCACTTCTGATTAGCCTCAAGCTGGCATGGCCTGGCGGTCAACGAAACTGCAAAATCACATGGAGGCCTCACAAAAATCAGGACTCGCTGCCGAAAACCAGTCACCTCTCTTATTTTGATCTCACTACAGAGGCGTTCATAAACCACTGTCAGGCCTCGATGTCACTGTCGTCACATAGTCAGCCATAATGGGCTCTGACTATTATTAATACAGGGCCAGAAGCGCTCCCAGCTACATCCAAGGGCTCACCATAAAATATGTTAATCAAATCGGGCCCCTGGGGCCCCTCAAAGGGAGCTTTAACAGAAATTGAATATCACTGATGGTTCCGTAGGAGGGGTCGTTCTCAAAGGGGGGAGGCCCTAACCCTGTTAGTCACACAGGTCGGGGCTCAATGATGCTGCATATTTCCAGTCACTGTCAATTACCCTGATATCGTCTGTGGAGGGTCGCACGCACACTGCCAGAGCTTCAGGAGAGTGTTCAGCAACTGGTGGCTGGATCTGTGGAGCATGTGGGTAAATGAAAATAGGTGTGTGTGTGTGTGTGTGTGTGTGCATGTGAGAGAGAGAGAGAGAGAGAGAGCGAGAGAGAGGGAGAGGGAGAGGGAGACTTCGCAAATCCTCAGCTCAGGATGCCACTTGCTAATAACACTAATGTCTTCTGGCTGAGTTAAGGAGGAAACAAACCTGCCAGCTTTAGATTAGCTGATCCTCAAATTATCTGATTATGCAATCTGTGACAGTCCTACCATTCACTGTTCCTAGAGACAGGGTAATAATGGTTGTAAAGATTCAGCCTGGGCCTATGGACAATACATATAAGAAAGCAGGCAAATCTGTTTACATAAGCATAATAAAAAAGAAAGCAGCAAACCATAAACAAAGGATGAAAAAAGCAGAAATTAAACTGAGAGCAGTTGAATATCTGTCCTCAACAGACGCTGAACCCCATCAGCTGATGGTATGAAGAAATGGAAAGTTGCAGTTTCCATAATTATAGCATTTTAATTCTTCATCTTCAGAGTTATTTTGAGGTTCACATCAAAGTAAAACCAATTTGTGGACTGCAAATGTGGACTGCAGATCATAACAATCCCAAACCAGCATATGACACTCTTTTAACCTTTGGTTTAGATGTCACGTCTGCAGAAAGTGACTTTAATTATGGAAAGAATGAAAAAGCTTCTTATCTAATAAAAGCCAACAAAAGACTGGGCTGCACACAGCATTTATTAAAAACTCTAGCTTCACCATCATTGTCTGCATGCTAAAACAGTCAAACTTCACTCAGAATTTTATTAATATCCAGCATGAGCTGGTGGAAGAACAACACACCAATGTAACCTAAAGTAGTCATTTTGTGTGTCATCAATTATTTAATCCCATGTGTTTGTGAGCAAAGAGCCAGAAAACAATCCATTACAATATCTGCACATAACAACCAAAGAGCTAACAATTATTATGACAAATTACCTATGATGGGGTTTGGGTTAGGCAACAGAATGGCGCATAATGAGAAACACTATGTACAGTTAAACATAAACAGCATTAGCGGTTGTGATTGGACACAAATGACTGGCACACTACATCCTGCACTGGCACTGAACTTTGGCACCAATGTAAAGCTGTTCCGATGCTATACACATTCAGTCATCTTTTCCATTCACTGACTTATCTTGGATTTCAGAGTTGACACACTGCAGCTTCCCTTGCAGTTGCCACAACTGAGGAAAACAAAAAAACTGAATGTTTTATGTGTTTGTCTGCACAATACAATACAGTCAGAAACATGCCACTTCTTCTAAGGTTTCAGTTCCTCTGCCCACACTAGGTGGCTACATTACAGCTTCTTGCGATAATCACATTGGACCTATTTCCCTGAGAAACCAGGGTTTACAAGTCCAGACACCATGACAAGCTTGTCAGTACCCCAACTCAACACACAGAAACACGTACGCATACACACCCGCATTTGTGTCATTCATGATGCAAACCAAAGCTGAGATGATAGGGTCTAGTGGGAGTGTTTAAGAACACGCTTCACAAAGGTGAAGCTACACAGACAGAGGTGGTGGGAAGCATGGAGCACACACACATACAGAAAAACACCCTCAGTTCAGTTTAAACCCACACTCTGGCTTTGTCAACAAATTTGGAAGGCAGATTGACAAGCAAAGACACCCAAGCGCAGTCACCATCATACACTCACAGTCTCTAAATGACATGGACAAACTCTTTATTGTGCAGACACTCAAACACTCACGCACGCACGCACGCACACACACACACGCACGCACACACACACACACACACACACACACACACACACACACAGAGAGCTAGCTTTGTGTCTACAGCGCCTTGTGGTCGTATCTCTGTGGCCAGCTCCTCTGCAGTTCCCGCCACTGGCTCCAAAAAGGGAAAGAGGATTAACTGCTGTCCACGTCACAGTTTAGACTGCTTTTGCATGGAGGGAGGTGGGATAATGCCATTTCATGTCTCTGAATACCGACATGATGCAATGTATCTCAATGATGAAAAGTGCAAAAGGGAACATGCAGAAAGAAAACTTAAGTAAACCAAGAGAAACAAAGGAGAGACCAGGGGATGCTTGAGTGGAACTGAGGAGTAGTCAATAAAAAGGTTGAGCTGAACTACATTTCCACCTTGCACCACACCACAGCTCCACAGATAAATGCATGCATACCATATTTAGTACACAATTAGTTCCATAAAGTTTTTGGACAATGACACATATTTCTTTATAATTTTGTTTCAGTAAACCATCACAGTGGACTTTAATTCAAACAATCAAAATTTGATTGAAGTGCTGAATTTCAGCTTTAATCCAAGGGGCTAAGCAAAAGTATTACATTAACAGTTTAGGAATTACAGCCATTTTTATACAAAACTCTCCATTTTCAGTGGCTCAAAATGAATTGGACTGTTGACTGACAAGCAGATTCATGCAAGATGAGGCTCGTTCCCTCATTTTTCCGTAAATGAAGCAGTAAATGAAGCAGCTAAAAAAAATCCAGAAAAAAGTTTTTTACCACATTTTTACCATGTTTGGTAACTATTTACTGGAACAATATGGGATTCGAAGAGATGTCAAGGCTGAAAAACTAACATTAACCAATCAGAGAAACTTTAGGTCAACCATCTGGTACCTTCTTAAAAAGAATCAATGCTTGGACGAGCTCAATAACACCAAAATGCCCAAAAGACCACAGAAGACAGCTAAAATGCATGATGACAGAATTATTTCCGGGACATCTGGCCAAGTCAATAACACTCCTGAGGACGGTTTGCAACAAGGTTCAAACCACTGGTTCCACTCAAAAAAGCCCAGATTAGACATCCAAAAGAGCCTGCACAATTGTGCTCATTGTGAAAGAGGCTGCAAAACCGATGAGACAGCAATTCACAGTAAAAATGACCCAACCCAAAGAATACTGCAAAAGCAACCCAAAAGTTTCTTGACACAAAGAAATGGGATGTTCATCAATGGCCAAGCCAGTCACCTGATCTCAACCCAATAGAGCATTCTTACTGAAGACAAATGTGATCTGTATTTTAGAAGTGGACCAAGTGCTATGCAATGGAAAATAACATGTGACTGACAGAAAGACCAAACAAAGCAGCAGCTGTAGGTGGCTGCAGTAAAGACCTCTCAGAACATCTCAAGCGAGAGAACGCAGAAAGTATCAAAGCAACATGTTTCAAATTAAATTAGTTTGTCCAGTTAGTTTACATCTTTATTCACATCTCGATTGCTTTGATGTGAAATTCACTCTGATAAAGTACAGAGGCAAAATTACAATTACTGGAACCAAAACAAAATTAGGGAGCAGAAAAATCCAGAGAGCAGGAATGATAGGTCTGAGGGTCGGCCTTGCAAAGGAGTAGTTTAGGACAAGGGTATTCAGCTCCAGGCCTCGAGGGCCAGTGTCCTGCAGGTTTTAGATGTGTCCCTGATCCACCTGAATCAAATGGCTGAATTACCTCTATGCAGTCAAGTTCTCCAGAGTCCTGCTATATGACTTCTATATTTGACTCAGGTGTGTTGAAGCAGAGACTCATCTAAAATCTGTAGGACACCAAACAAAATTCAAACTGCAAAGAAAACTCATAATACTAGTAATTCCAGAAATCAGCAGAAAACACACTAGACACAAAAGAGACTAGGAACATAGTACAAAGCAACAGAGGACACAAGGAGACTGTGGCTACACAAGGTAACAAGGGAAGCGGAAACTGGAGGGTAATGAGACACAACTGAAACTAATCAAGCTAATGACACACAAGAAATCAAACTGAATGCAAGGCACAGGGGACCAATGACTACCAAAATAAAACAGTAAGTAAAAACAATAATTGGAAAAGGAAGTGATGATATAAGAACTTTACAGAATCAATAACACTAAGAATTTGGGAATTTGGAATATAATATCTTAGAGGGCTCCATTGTTTAAACATGTGCATGTCTGGATAAATCCAGTAGGTAAAAAAGCAAACCTGTGTATCAATACTATCAATGCTTTGTGTTAAATAGTAGGAACAGAATGTGATTTAGATATAGGTTAAGACAATTTCATGTATGGAAATCTCTTTTGTACCTATGAAAATACGTTGGCGATGATTGATTTGATTAATTTTAGTGATTTCATTGCATTTACAGTTAAATGCAATATTACAAACATGATTTAAAATAATTTATTTTTAAATAATCAGGTAACACAAGAATTGTAAATGCATACAGTTTCTCATATAGTACATTATTACTGCTTCCTACTTTTCTGAAATATTTAAATATTATTACACATTATTGCCAAGTATTGGCATTTTTAGGCATTACACAAAGTCAAATATGTGCAGAGGTCTTTCAGTATATCAATATTAATGATAACTGTGATTTGCTTAAAAAAGGAAATATTGATATAATGTTAATAATACACATACAGTTAGGTCCATAGCTTTTTGGATGATAGCACAATTTTTGTCATTTTGTGTCTGTACACCACAACAATAGATTTTCAATCAAGATCTGATTGAAGTGCAGACTTTGAAATTTAATTCAAGAGTTTTACCAGAAGTGTTGCATTAACTATTTAGAAATTACTGATATTTTTATACACAATCCCTCATTTTTAAAGGCTCAAAAGTATGAAAATCCTATATTATATTTCATACATAACCTTGTAAGATACTATGTACAATAATATTATTAATCATGCTGAAAAAATCTGACAGTAAAAGTCATAAATAATGTAACATGGTGCAAGTATTCAGTCTAATAAAACATTTACAGCGAACTGGAAGCAGACAAAAACAGAAGACAATGGAAGTGATGACGGCAAGGTCAAACAATATGTCTGGAAACACAGTGGACTGTACTTCAAACACTTCACAAAGCCACACACGCCCAACAGCCAAACACATTAGAGCAAGTTTCTCTGCTGGATTCTTCATTAGTGGAGGAGTTTCCTCTTTCAGAACACATTACCATCATTTCCCATGCTGACGTGTGAGCCATTAAATCAAAGAATACAAACAAACCTGTGCTCACAAGCGAGATTTAATCCATCAGTTTCAGTGCTGACACCTCCCCCGTATCTCATGCTCCCGCGTGTGTGTGTGTGTGTGTGTGTGTGTATGTGGCCTTGAAGTTAACATTACATCATTAACACCATCATCATGCCTTTATAACAAAAACAACATCAGTATGTTGATTTACTGACATCACATACTCGCTGACTCCATCCCAGCCCCATCAGTGTGAAAAAGAGCTGGACATCCGGATCTGTTTGATGTATTCAAGGGTCAAAAAATCTGGTTTCTCTTTCCCTTCATCTCAGAGGGGCCCAAGAGTCCAAGAAAGGAGCTGTTAAAAGCAGGAAAATAAAACCAGCCACGCGAGGGCAGAGCTCGTAGATCATGCCGCCAAACAGCATGTAAGTTGAGTGCGCTGGGGGGTGCGCTCCTCTCTCCTGCTGCACTTCACAAGTCTCCCTGGGCCACGTTAATTGAGCTCAGCCTCACTCGCATGTGCAAAGAGACACAAACCCCAACACGATAACAATGATGTAGTGTGCAGATAGCAGTCATGCTCACACATACCTGAACTCACACATCTGTGGATGAACAGCTACCTACTGTTACCTCTTATTCACTGACATAACCTGAGTAATACACTTCAAGATCTTGCCACATGAAAACACACACTATATGGGAACTTAACCAAATACAGGCTGACTCATGTTATGCAAAGCATGCACACGGAGTAACACTAAAATCTTTTCTTTAGGAGGCAGGCAAGAGAAAAGGCACTGCAGTATATCTGGAATGACTGCTATCCAGGAAAAAGTATAAATCTTCAAATATGGTAAATGGATTAAAACACACACATACACACGCACACACGCACACACACACACACACACACACACACAGGCTGTACCATTTTTTAAGCTAAACTGACAGCTTACAAGGCTACTGGCATTTTTACTAAATCTATTCACTCAGCTGTCACATTACTACAACATACAACTTGTTTTGTGGACTGCATTGTTTGAAATCTGGAAAAAATATATGATTTATCTGTTTAATGTATTAATGTCATGGTTTAAAGGGACATTTTGCTATACATTCAGCAAGTATTAAAAACATGCTTACTGTACATAACTCTGAATAACCAGTCAGAAATATAAATGTTACAGGACAAAGCAAACATTGTTTAATTAGTTGTGCAGTTTTACTTTTTTTTTAAAACACCCTAAGCACATGCTATATTACTTCCCACAAAAGCAACGAGTAGTTTATGCACTTATGTATTACACATTGTATTTGTTTATTGTGTTATTTTTTATTATAATTTTTTCCTTTTTAATCAGAATTTCCTGTTTTTCTCTGGGAAAAAATCTTTGAGGTCTGACCCCAAGGTTTGGAAACTTGGCTTTGAAGGATGAAAGAAAGAGGCTCACAAGTGCTTCATGAAGAACCTCTTTGTGCAATATCAAAACCAACCAAACTGTCACCGTTGGCAGTTGTTTGGACGCTACTGTGGTGGGAACTTGTTTGCCTGGTCTATTTGTTTGTTGTGATGGTCTCTGAGGGGGGGAAACCCTCCCACCCAATTGGCCTTGGGTTCCAGAGTAACTGGAGGACAGGTCACACAAAGGCGCAGTGTGATGGGGTCATCACTGTCACAGCCCACAGTTCGAGGATGTGCCAACGCCGTAACTGACAGCTGCATATGGTTGCCATATCCTGCTCTCCTCAAGTCACTGTTCCCTGAAACCATCCACTAAAGACGATCAACAACATGCTTACAAACCAAAACTTGGAGGATGGGCTATAGGGATAAAATGAAAAAGACAACTTCCAAAGGCTGCAGACTATAAAAGAAACAATCATCCAGCATCACAGGGCCACCTTTGCTGGAGTTCTTGTTTGTGAGCGCATGTGAGAGACTGGGCTGGTGAGAAACATCGTGGATTTACATAGCAGCCTGCAACTTCAAACGAGGTGGCTGACATTTGAATGGGCTGATGGTGGGAGCCTCTGGTGGGGTTTTTGTTGCCATGCAGGGTGAGCCAAGGATAGTGGGCACACACACTACTGAGATTTGTGTGTAGACAGCTTGTCCTGTTTACTGGGCCTACAGGTTACCATAGGAGCCCGGCACAAACTGACTGTGTAAGCGACAAAGAAAGAGTATAAGGGAGAGTGATAGGGATACTGGGAAAATGGTGCACTATGTCGAATTAGAGACACTCTGTACGCTGCTGAGAAAGAACAGAACTCTGATGAGTAATAGACTAATAATAGTGGAGTGAAGATCATATACCATGACATGTGGATACCCTCGTGTAAGCTGCTACACATCATTTAAAGCTGTCTGAATCTGTCAGTGACAACAATAGTTTTTATGGATGAGTGACAAATGTGAGCCCAGTAGTACATGCTGTTGATTAGCCTTATGTGAACGCACAAGTTAAATCCAGCTAGGATGGGCTGTAATCTTATATGAGAAGGCACAGAGTAATAAAACCTGTTGTTTGCTGCCGCTTGCATTTTTTTTTTACTCATCTGATCTAAATATGTGATCTTGCCAGCATGTCAAGAATCAACAAATGTCCCTGCGTCTCAACATTTCACACTGATGCAAAACAATGATTAAAAAAGGTCCTAAAATACGCCTGGACAGCTGCGGTTAAACTTCTGACCACATCCAAACATAACAGTGTGAACCTCAGGAGGAATAAATGTTAGTTCAGCACACAAAGAACCAAAGGGAAAACCCTTTGCTCCTGACAAGGAACACCTGTCTGAGTGAGTGTATACTCTGGAATGAGTGTAAGCCTCTGGGACAGAGGGAGGAGAGCATGTGAGCGAGTGTGTGCATGTGTTTCTATCTGTGTACAAAATCTGTGCTAATACCCAGTGGGGGTCATAAATGAGTCTACAGTAAACTTAAATTACAGATCTAACTTTCCATTGTAATGCATGCTTGGGTCAGGATTCAGACAGCATACACACACTGATCCACTTCCGCCCACACAAATCCAACACTTCTCTCTCCCCTCCCACAGCTTTCCCTTTCCCTGCCTGCCCTGCCGGCTGGCTGACAAGCCGTGCTGCCTGGCTCTGTGGCGGTTGCCCTGTCTATCAGTCTATTTCCAGGCTCAGAGCCCAGCGCCGAGGCAGGCAGTCAGTCAGTCAGGCGGTGTGGTGGAGGGCAGAGGGGTTGATGCGTGTGTCAGAGAGGCGCTCTCCCACATTCCCCCAGCGGCTGGCAGCAAGCCGGGCCTGCGGAGGGGGGTTCGCCTCTTTCTCACGACCTCTCAGGTTCCTGCGCTCATCTGGGAGCTATTCATTTCCTGCCAGAAAACAGCCTTCCCCTGCAACTGCAGGAGGAAGGGGGGTGCAAGAGGATGGGGGGAGTGGAGGGGAAGGAGAGGAGTTTGGCTTCAAAATGAGTCCAGGGCTTGGTACAGCAAGCCCTGGACTTAAATCATAAAGCTCTCGCTTGTCTGGGCTGCAATCAAAGACAGCCCCAGTGATGGGCCAGGCGAGTGAGGGTGAGAGAGGCAGAAGAACTATGGGAGAGAGAGCGAGAGAGTGGACCATATGGTAGCACTTAGGGAGCCAAAGAGGAAGCATAGGGGCTCCCCCCCCCCCTCTCTCTTTTCACTCCCTGCATGCACGCGGAATGTGGGAAAAGTTAATGGACACGCATGGCAGCTAACCCCCCGGTCGTGTTGTGACATGTGTGCGGTCACTCCGGCAGCTTGGCCACTGCACTGGGTAATTGGAGAGGCTCATAAAGTTGTTCTCCAGAGGGGAAGAAACCGCTGAAGATGTTGGTGGGTGGGGTAGCAAGGGAGGAAAAGGAGCAAAGGCACCGAGGCAGGGTGGGAGGGCTCAGCAGCTGGGTGTTGTCCGGGTCACACCACGTGCCTCCCAGACGTCCTGTGTCCAGCTGTGGCCCTAGGGCTCAGGGCAGGAAGCTTGACATTGGTGCAAGCACAGCTGGAATGTTGTGGGAACATTTTGCATGTGTGTGTGTATGAGACTGTGTGTGTGTGTGTGTGTGTATGAGACTGTGTGCGTCTCTGAGAGTGCTTGTGTGGAAAATCTCTGCCTCACAGGAGGCCAACTATTATCCCGTGCGGCAGCCCTTTCCTTGAACACCCCCCCCCCCCCCCCCCCCCCCCCCCCCCCCCCCCCCCCCCCCCCCCCCCCCCCCCCCCACCCCCCCCACCCCCCCCCCCTAACCCTAACCCCCTAACCCTAACCCTAACCCCCTAACCCTAACCCTAACCCTAACCCTACCCCTAACCCTAACCCCAACCCCAACCCCTAACCCCTACCCCTAACCCTAACCCTAACCCCC
>VUQJ01021639.1:1401-11919 GCA_015108635.1 Andinoacara biseriatus | reverse complement strand
AAAAAAAGAAAGAAATTACCTCCAATGAGGACAGCCTGTCAGTGCCTGTCAGTGCCTGTCAGTGCCTGCCAGTGCCTGCCAGTGCCTGTCAGTGCCTGTCAGTGCCTGTCAGTGCCTGTCAGTGCCTGGGGTACCAGAGGCTCAAAACAAGAGTCAAGAGCAGAATGAGCTGTTTGGCATTGGCAGAGACATTTTTCATAGGCACAACTCACATACTCAACTCTGCTGCTCAACCCACAAATGCATGTTCGTTACATTTAAGAGGAAATAAACAGGCTTTTCAACATTATAAGATTTAGTGATAATATGCATTGTTGCAACAAAGAAATAATCGACACATTTCCTCACGATTTGGGCTAAGTTTATTTAATTTACAAACAGCTAGACTGATTCTGCCCTATTAGGAGTACAGACCTCCTCCCACTGCTCCAGTGGTGGAGGCGGGTGGTGATGGGTCCTGGTCTGTCAGGGCTCGGTACCGAATGGATCCAGTGCAGCTGACAGTGCTGCCACCGTCCTCTGACCGAGGAGAGTGAAGCAAACCCTGTTGTTTGGATAAGGCTATTACCTGGAAAATAAGAGAGACAGTATAATGTGAAGTATTCTAAATTTTGCTGCTGAAAACCTAATTATCAGCTACCTTTCTTTTTGTCTAAAGAGTACTACTGTGTCGGTTTCTCAAAAGGCTGTAACCTCCAATCTTTACAAACATACAGCTCAAATTACAAATGATATAACACACAAGGACTACAACAGAGCCTTGCTTTGTTGAATGAGTTTTTCCAATGTCGTGATTCCAACAGATGAAGAATGAAGGTGACATCTTGAGCTTTTTGTTTTCTTGCACCCCTCGTGTCAATGTTGGGGGGAACCAATAATCCCTCTCAACATCCGATACCTCAATTCCCAGCATTAACACAAAGAGTGCTTCTCTGATGATCTATTCTTTGTGCTTTTAAATCCGATACGTTTATAAACCAAATCAGTGACTGTGGAAAATCTGAGGTTTATTGGAAATCCAGGAGCTACATTTTCCCCCCCAAGAACTGTTTTATTTATTGAGTTTTTTAATCATTAATCCCAAGTTTGAAAGTTTGGCAACTTCAAATTATGACCACTAGTGTTTATGATGAAATTCTCTTTGTAACTTAGTATTTATATATATATATATATATATATATATATATATATATATATATATATATATATAGACAGATTAGCCAGGCAGTTAAAATGGAATGACATCATCTCTTGCAGTACATGGTAGTAAAAAAGTGGTTGCTTAGAAAGATGTTTCTGTAAGAACTGTATACACAAAGTGATATCACAAAGTAAGACCTCCAGTCAGGCCAGCACATTACAACACAACCCACAAGGACACAAGTTTTATTATCCCTCGACTGAGAACAAAGCACCCTCTTGTCTCGTAAATTATTTAACACCTTCAGGCCACCTTTTTATAGCACCCTAAACTTTTTAGCGAGTCATTTCCAACAGCACTGGTTCTTCTCATTCTCCACATCCGGGGCAAAGTCCAGAGTCAAAGACATTCTCCAAAACCCTCCGCTTCATAATACTGGAGCAGCTTGAAGTGGATAAAACTTTGGCTTTTAGAAATATTATGGGCAGTCTGTTTTAAATGGCATTTAAGACAGGAATGACACGAGCCAACTTTTACTGTTTCCCAGACTTATTTGCTGTTATGAACACCAGCTGTGGCGGCCACACAGCAAACAAATCTGTTCCCTTTTCATGTTAAACATGTCTGGAAAGCCACTTGCTTGGAGGGTCACGGGGATAAGGCATTCAATAAATCAAATCATGAAGAACAAAACAGCCTGTGAGTTACTGCAACCCAAACAAGCTAAAATGCATCTAAAATCCGCAACCTCTGTAGTTAAGGTTAGAGGGAATACGGTGATTTATCAGGATCAGGGTTAAAAATGCTGTTTCTGAGAGAGTGGAGGGAAAACTGCAATACTTTCTCTGCAGTATTGTTGGGTCTTTAACTTACCTTACAATACAAAGCGCCTTGAGGCGACTGTTTGTTGTGAATTGGCGCTGTATAAATAAAATTGAATTGAACTGAATTGAAAACATGGCTTCCAGTGCCAGTGTCACGGGTTTTGTACCCGTATCAGCCACCGTAAAGTAACTGTAAGAGATTTTATGGCATATTAAAAGTAGTGTGGCAGTCCTCTATCATCAACTGCTAATCACAATGATTCAGTATTATCTCACTAAAACTGACTTAGCTGGAAACACCCTCTGTCCTCTCAGGGAAAACCAAGATAAATTCTGCCTCCAAGGATTTGTTGGTGAACTGAAAATCCAATCCAGACGTTCTCAAAGCTGACCGTTCAAAGTGACTTTAACTCAAAGTGGACTCAGAGGCGAACAGATGGCTCCACCGAGCCCAACAAGTGTTCCCGGTCCCATTAACCTTAATGGCGGTTTGTGTTAAGCAGCGCTGATAGAAACTCCAAGCATGTAGGTCACAGACATGCCGGTACACTGCTGCAGCTCATTAATGACACTGCAAAGTGTTGCCTGGACATGTCCTTTGGTTAAACGGAGAAACAGTGGAAAGCAGAGGAAAATGCCGCTGTGCATTACTGTGGATCACTGCGGTAGTTGGTGGGTGGCTGAGCAATTACACTGATATACTGACCTTTAATATATCAGAGCCCAACTAACACTCTCTTCCTCACTCTGAAAAAGTTTCATCCAAATGAGTGACTGCTCTTGTTTTCACTTTGACGATCAAACCATCCAGAGTCCAGAAACTTTGAGATCATTCTAACAGGGACCCGGAACCTGGTCTGGATAAGGGAAGGAGGAATGGCTCACCAAGCCAGGACCAATGCTAACCACTGCGTCCCGTAGCTGCACCTTCACCCTCCTTTTGTCTCAGTCTGTTTCCCAGACTTACTTCTTTGGACTTCTACATCTGTTTTCACACATGCTCTGAAGAAAGAATTTGATTGGCTCAGTAGAATCACGCGAACACCTTACAAAGCATGCGATTGGCCTGTGTGTCTGTGAACATGGAAGTTCACGGATGAGCTCTATCCAGTGTGACAGGGCTTCAGAAAAATGGGATAAAATCCTGTAACAACGTATCCAAGAACTGCTGCCATTCGTGGGCATTTACAAAATACTGAATCGAGGCTCTGAAGTAGCAGCTATGTGTCAGTGGCATCTTTGTAGTAATTGTGCTTCTGAAAACATAAAATCTCCAAACATATAAGACCAACGGTTTCAACTCTCATCAGATTCTCATACAGTGCTGAATGAGCAAGAAGCTGATGAAGAAAGGCAGCAGAATAAACGTCTCCCTGTGCAAAGATTCCCACGCATGGCAACGTCCGTGCTGCTGGATCAACTCTTCTATCATGGAGGAAACAGGTGCATAAATTAGTCACGAAGTGTGTCTGTGTGTTGACGTTTCTGAGTGTGAGATTTGCGTGCATTTATAGAGATCGCTCCTTCAGCTCTTCTTTGCATGCCTGTTTGCTCTCTTTTCCCTGCGAGTTCCCGTGCGCATGCTTCAATCTCTTTATGACTGGTCCATAATCACGGTCATATTAAGCAAGCGATTCCTGGTACAGTGGCACCCTACGGGTGATCTCAGAGTCCACATGTGTCAGACTATTATAGCCATCTATCTTCAAAGCAACTATGTATTTGCTATCTGACACATTAGATCATTTATTATGCTGACAGCTGTAAACTTTCAACAATAAAGACATAAAAGAGCTCAAACAAAGACCCTCCTTGGTGTTACCGGGAAAGCTTTCATTGGGGAAAAAGAACAGAACGGGACATTTTCCGACTGAGCTGGAAAGTCAGAACTGGTCTCAGTTTTATTGTGACAAGTAGATCATCAACTGAGGCCAAGCCTTGGTCTCACAGCAGCCCCGGCGCTCAGCCACAGCTATTAAAGGGTAAATAAGCAGGTCACATGCACATAATTCATAATCAGCTCTGTGTATGGATGTGTTACCGGTGTGCTGTGGGGGCAGCGGCTCTACGCTGAGCTCCTCACACCATCTCGGAGACGGTTCAGTACTCTGCTGTAGGGAAGATGCTCTATATTACCACAGAGGTTGTGGCACCGGTTCAACGAGGACGATGTAGTCACTCGTCCGCCTGCTTTGCTGGGTGTTTGGACTGCTGCTCTCTTCTTTACATCATCCTGCACAGTTCTGCTGTCACTCTGCTTCACTTATTTTCTTGCACACCGTCTGCAAACCCGGCAGTTCAGTTCTCGTCTCTCTGTAATCCTGTAAAAATTCACCAGCTTGTAGAACCAGCAATGGCTTTCTATGCGTCTTTATCAGCCTCTCAGATCACTGTGGAGTAATGTTGGCCCACTCTTGCTCACGGTCTTGCTTCAGCTCATTGAGGTTCTCGGCGTTCATTTATGCACAGCTCTCTGAAGGCTGAGCTCCACCACGAACACCCCTGTCTGGCCTCCGGGAGTCCTAACATTGTTGGCACGCTGCAATTAAAGTTCCTCAGAGTCTCAAAGTTTTCTGACCCAAACTCTGTGCTTCACTAAATCATGCTCAGTTCTTTCAAATCATATCTTCTCGTTGAGAAAGCTGTTGCCAAAAATCTAAATATTCAGCTCAGTCGCATCAGACATCAAATGGATTTTTTCCCTGCCAGCTTCCTACTACAGTCTGTGTGATGTCCAATTACTCCATGTTTGAAGAGCACAGGTAATTTCCCGGTACATTCACAGCAACACACAGTGAGCAACACGTGGGAAACAGCAACAATATTCCGACTTCATTCCCAAACGCTGTGTAAAGTTTGCGTGTAAAAGCAGCTGATGTCTGTCATTTTGTGCTATGCAGGTTTTTTGATTTATTGCTAATTTAAAAAGATAAATGAACATTAATAAAACACATAATAAACCTGCATCATAAATAACACGTCTGTTAATACCATAAAGCAGGACTCTGATTTTCACCTTTATACTGCAGGTCATTAATGCCCACAGGAAGCCGTCTTTTTGGCTGTCAGAAAAATGCTTCATAAGTCCATCTTCTGTTGACACACGGGGTGGAACATAATCAATAAATACGTGCACAGCAAAAAACAATTTTATCCGTCACATTTTTCAAACAGCTTTTGGTGCCATAAACTGAACAAATTCAAATGTTTATAGGAAGGACCGGCCTTCCGATCAGAGCAGCTGCCGCAGTCGCGTCTCAGCCGAAAACAGAAGTCATTCCATCAGCGGCCGGACCCACGGGCTCGTTTCAGTGTGGCAGTAATGAGCAGCAGCTAAGATACCGACGCGCTCCGACTGCAGATGTTTGAATGCTGGGATCAGTGTTGCAGCCTGCTTTGTTTTTCTGACCTTTCCAAACTCAAGACTTTTTTTTAATGTTTAGTTTGCAGAACTAAAAGTCCACCGTGCCTACATAAACATCCGATACTCTCTCGCTCTTATCTTAACACCTCATTTCTTTGGTACAGACACCCTGAACCTGAGCTCCATTCATCAGTGACCTCCATTTTTAAAAATTGGAACTAAAAGAAATTTCTCCACGATACCTGGCACATCAATTTGTGTTGTCAGAGTTGCTGGCGTGGCGTGCTGTGACTGAGGCCTGCGGGGTCACATATCAAACATGAAGGCGGGCACAAAGACGAGAAGAGAGGAGCTGAGCGCCTCGTTCTTTTAATAAACTCTTCAACAATAACTGGAAACACATTTCAGGAAGAGAGCATCTCTTATTCTAATCTTCATCTCGCTCATTTTCCACCGCAGATCATCATCCATCAACAAGCTTCTCCAGAAGTGTCGGAAAGCCTTTTTGATTCAGTTAATTTAATAATTCAGCCAATATTACACTGAAGGCAGTGATGCCTCACTAATCTATGCATTTTAACCCAAACTATGAGTTTATGTCCATAAACTTCCGCCAGCAGTTTCTGGTGCCTAAACCAAAGGAGAACAAACACATCAGGAAGTGGAAGAATAAAAGGGAACCCAATGATCCTCATCTGTGACAAATCTGTGAGTCCTCAAATCTCCTAATGGGAACTTCATGAGCCTGGAAGGGGGCTGTTATCCCTCGGCTGCTGATACTGTTGCAGCTGGATGATAACATCATTATATTAAATCTGCGGATGTGAATGTGGAAAAAAAATCACCACAGAATGCATCATAATATAAATTACTGTCACGTTTCCCAAGTTTTGGTGTCACCCTTGTTTGAGCCGAGGGTCTGAGGGCGGAGGACGACACGGTCACATCAACTAATGATATTTATACGCTGAGCTCAGCAGATGAAGTTAGTGTGACTCACACTGTGAGCACAAAGTCAGCTGAGAATAAAATGAGATTTGCAAATCATTGCATTATGTTATTACATGTGACACAGTGTCTCACTCTGCACTGCAGGGATGAGAACTTATTACATACTTCTCCATAATCTCTGCAAACTCAGAGACATGAGATACTTTTCAAGGAGAGTTAAATGAATCAGTTGAATAATTTAAGTGTGTCCCATTTGCAGCCAATTAAAATGAATTAAAATATTACTCTAGTCTTTATTAATTATTTTGATTTTGGCAGTATTCAAACCTTCTTTTTGCTTATTGTGTATCTTTATGAAGCACTTTATGTTGGTTTTGATAAGTGCTGTACAAAAAAACCCATTATTATTATTATTATTATTAATATTATATGAACATTGCACTTCATAATATTTCTAATATTTCTCTTCGAGCTTTAACGAGAACGCAGAGAGCTGCAAACTCTCACAGCTCTGAGATCCATCCATCCATTCCTAATAGGAAGCGTATACGGCCACAGCAGGACCACACCGATCAGAACCGACTGCGTCTCCTTCCAAACAACTTTTCTCTTCGCTCTTCATCGCTCCTGTTGAGACACCTGAGCAGCATCAGGTGCACCTCGCTGAACCTGTCAGACAAATTTAAGGATTGGTTTTCCAAAGCTTTAAAGAGTTTATTTATTTAATTAGAGATTTTTCTGCATTGCATAATTATTCAAAAACGATTTACTGAGTTTTTCTTGTCACCTCTCGGTTTAGTCGGCACTACTTCTTGTTTTATTGCTTCAGCTGCTTTGAAATCATTTGCTCTTAAACAAAGAAAAGAAACAAATCCATAAATAAATAATAATAAATCCATACAGTCGCTGTGGGAACCATAAAAACAGTCCCACGAAACTACACAGGAAGTTCCCTCCTTTCAGTTTCTCACCAGTAATGATTTGGATTTGAAAAAAATGATCTTTTTTTATTTGTATTATTTATAACCAAACTGTCTCCCAGGTCACACATGTCTCATCCTAATGAAGCTCTGCTAACAGTTTTCCCTCTTACTGGATCCCTCAGTCCGATGTCAGCTCATGGGAATGCTGCAAGGAATCCAGGAATCTGCCACTTCATGGATGCTCTCCACCCTCAATGTCTCCAGTACTGAACCCAGCAACACAACAACCTCTCAAAGCGTAGCCTGCATTCATCTAGATGTCCATCCACCCATTCAACTGTTTCTCCCTGAGCGGGACGTGAGTGCCGCCTGCACAGACGAGCCTCAACTTTCACGGTCGACCCCCGCGTCCATAGAAGGCAGACATCCAGCAGCAGAATATGAACGAACTCAGTTACACAACTGTGGGAGAAAACCCACAGTTCAGTCTGTAGTAAAAAAAAAAATCTGTACACTTAATTTGTCTTTCAAAACATCTGCAAAGGACTGTGAGTGTGTGGTCAGTGTGTCATCACGCTAACACAATCTTTGAGTCCCAGTTCATCCGTCTGCCGCAGTCCGTGTGTGTGAGTTCAGGCTGGGTCCATAAAGCTAACGACATGCTGTGATTTAAGGCTGCGTGTGTGTTTTTCCGTGGAGTCAGGTCCTCGGGTCTTATTGGAGCCGCCTCAGCCGCCTGTTATTGACTGCCCACACAGCCCTGCCAGGATAAACTGATGAGTTCGCACCGAGCTCCCAACCTAAGGTAAACACTCGGTCGTTCACAGACTGATGTCCAAGTTTCACCTGGAGGAATGCTGGGCTCTGTCTCGCTTTCCAGGCTCCTGCCGAGCTCCGGGATAAGCTCTCCTCTGGCTGCGTCTCTCCTCCAATTCTCTCTCTCTCTCTCTCCAGCTGATGGCAAAGGCAGTTTTCTGTGGGTGAATGCTGTCCACTCACACAGAGTGGAAGTCCAGCCGGTGGATACAGGCACATACAAATATATCTATGGATGTATTCACTGCATCACTCTTTCACTTCACTGCCTTCATTGTGTTTCTTCTTTTTTGCTTTAGGGAAAAAATGGATCCCAAATCTCTTTTGCTCCACTTTTTACTGACCTTTTCCTCTTCCTTTCCATTGGATTTCCAGTGTCTGTGGTGTGCCTGAATTTCACCAACACCAGGGAGGTCATCTGTGAAAAACTGCCACAGATCAGTGCAGGATGGTGGTTCCCAGCCACTGTTAACCAAGGATCCAGTCTCATCTGTTAGTGGTGGCATTTGAAACATCTTTAGTGCCCCAAAGACATTCAAATTTTAAGATCAAATTAGCTGATTTTTCCCCTCTCTTTTTGTTTGTTTGTTGTCTTGATGAATTTTATTATTTCCATCTGTGAAATCAACAGAACAAGGTGATCGGTGACTCTCCTGCTCCTCAGGTTCCCATATGGCTCCTGAAGGCACCGTATAAAGAGGCCAAATCGATCTCAGTATCTCCCAGCATCTTTGTTCTCTCACCGCTCCAGCCTTTGTCACACAAACCAAAGGTGAAAATGTGCAGAAAGAGTTTCTGTTCAGAGGAGGTTTGATGAGGACTAAAGCCAGGATTGAATCTGTGCCAAGCATGGCAGTCGGCCTGTGAGCAGCTCCAAACCAGGACATCAGAAACGTAGACGTCTCCAAGGAGTTTTTATCTGAGAGTCTCTGCAGCAGAGTTTCCCCTTCAGAAATATTTGATTGTGCAGCCCGAACTCCTTCACCACCCTCACAAGATCTCACCTGTGTGATGATCATTAGAAGCTGAAATAAAGCAGTCGGGTTCTTCGTCTGAGCGAACAGGTGGGATCACATGATCAGACCTGAGGGAACATCTGGAAACGACAGGTCTTTATCTTCAATGCAAGAAAAAAACTGAATTAAATTTGATTCCTGAAAATCACTTGTTACTCTGTAGCTGTTCGCTGTATTGGACAGTTTAACTGAATGAAAAATAATAATCTAAATTTTTCGGGTTGTTTTTATTTTCCAGATTGCAGAACCTGGAATCATTACTAAAATCCTCTGAGAAGGCACCTTCAAACTATAATTATCTAAACTGAATTGTGCTGAAACTATAAAATATAGACATGATCAGGACGACCTGATGAAGTTCAGAGCATCAGAATTCATGAGACTTTGTTTGGAGTGAAACAGCTGATCTGCTGGGAACCCTCCCTTAGTTATTGTGCTAAAGGCCTGAGCTGCTAGGGGGGTTCCCATGATGCACTCGGTTTGTACCCCACTCTGTATTTACCGTATTTTTCGGAGTATAATTCTCACCACCCAAAAAATGCAAAATAAAGAAGAAAAAAACATATATAAGTCACATTTTTGGGGGAAATTTATTTGATAAAGTCTGAGACCAAGAACAGACATTTCATCATTAAATAATAATGTTGTTAGAGAACAACAGGTCGAATAGGGGTACGGTACACAAACATAACACGTTCAGCTACGTGACGCATAGACAACAAACTGAGTACGTGTCCGGTGTGTTAACATTAACAATTATTCAGATAACTATAGGATAAAGAACATGCTAACAAGTTTACCAAACCATCAATCTCACTCAATGAATTCTTCATCCTCTGTGTCACTTCTAAACAACTCCACCAAATCCAGAGGTAGACGAAGCGCCTCTTCCTCTTTTACGTCGTCAGCTGCAGTTCCGATTATTCCGGCCTTTCTGAATCCCGACAGGATGTTTCGGTTGTCACTGAAGCCGTGAAGCCATGCTCTCCACATCATCCACAGGTTAGACCGCCTTAAAGCTCCGGTTCACGGCTGGAGTATTTTGGTTAAGCCTCCAGGGATGAAGGCAGGCATGGAGTTGAAAACTTATAATTTATATACTAATGTGTTAATAATTTCACATATAAGTCGCTCTGGAGTATAAGTCGCACCCTCGGCCAAACTATGAAAAAAGTGTGTCTTATAGTCCGGAAAATACGGTAATGAAAGTTATTATTAATCTGTGTGTCTCTTCCACAGTGTGTCTTTTGTCTCGTCTCCCTCCCCACACTCCTAATTGGTCTCAGCAGATGACTGACCCCCCCTCCCCTCCCCGAGCCTGGTTCTGCTTGAGGTTTCTTCCTGTTAAAAGGGAGTTTTTCCTTCCCACTGTCACCAAGTGCTGCTTGTGTGTGTGTGTGTGTGTGTGTGTGTGTGTGTGTGTGTGTGTGGGGGGGGGGGGGGGGGGGGGGGGGTTTTTTTTTTTTTTTGGGGGTTTTCAAAA
>VUQJ01021638.1:1152-15751 GCA_015108635.1 Andinoacara biseriatus | reverse complement strand
GCTTAGCTCCCTCTTCACCACGACGGACCGGTTCAGCGTCCGCATTACCGCAGAAGCAGCCCCGATCCATCTGTCGACCTCCCACCCGTGAACAAGACCCCGAGATACTTAAACTCCTCCACTTGGGGCAGCAACTCAGAACATTTTTTTTTTTATTTTTTGATGAAAATAATCATTAGTAAAAGCCAAGTTGGTCACAGCTTATATGAATTCATTTCAAGAGCCTTGCTGCTGGCATATTTGTCAGTCAACGCCAAAGGTGATTCTCAGTCGAGGTTTGATTTTATTCTCTATGGTTAGAAAGTGCCAACTCTAATATGTCACTTAGGTGATTATGGGTTCTATTCCCCCCCTAATACAGTGTTAATAGCTAACAGAATGGGACTATATAAATGCAAATGAGCACCAGCTTACGCTTATAGCCGCTCAGGTATGATCAAAATAAGCCTAACTCTGAGAGAGCCACAGGCTTGTTGCTGTATGATTGCACACCTATTAAAATGTGCTGATTTTATATGGATCAAAATGCGATGGGTAGTGTTTTTGATGTTGTTTACATTGGAATTTATAAGCAACAGACCTATCTGTGAACTAAACTGTGAACCAAAATGGGAGTTTTTATGATCTCTTTGGGCTTTGTGGTCACTGTGGAGCCAGGAGGGGAATAGGTTTTGGACTAATAATGACTTTACACTGAATGTTGTAAAAACTGTCCGTGTTTTCAGCACTGGACAGCTCCCAAATCTCAGAGCTCAGCTATCCAACTAGAAACATTTGTGAAATAGTCCAAGAGAAACGAATACTCTGTGTTTTAAGTACCTTGGATTGGGACTTATTGTTGAACTCCCTCTCTCTGTGGAATATTGAAACCCTCTCGCAGCCTGTGTGCCCAGCCGCCAAAACCCAAGGCGGATTGGACAAGCCAATGCATCAATCAAATTCAGTCTATAGCCTGGGAGGGACTAAAACAGCCCACGAGACCAATCATTACAAGCATAGATGGGACCACAGCTGAACAGCTCACCCACACAAAGAGAAGGGCCCTCTCTTTGTCTTTTGCCAGGGGCTCTCCTCGAAGGTCTGGTGGAAGACAAATGTTTGGTTTCACAGTTGGTTGAGAAGACGGTCTTGAAGGCAGCACTAAAGTCTTAATGCAACACAGAGATCTGAATATTTTCCACATATTCATTGATTATTGCAGATATGTTTTGATTTGTAATGTCCCTCTGTTTTAAATGTCTCCATTCAGCATTTCCTAGCTGTTATTCTTAAGTGCTGATGTGAGAATAAGCTGATAGCTCCAGACTTTTCAGGCATTTGGCACTGGTGATAAACACTTGAAGGACAAAGCTCTTTCCTCTTCTTTCCTTGCCTAGTTGATATTCCACCGACTCAGCACATCATTAAAGACGAGGAATTTTCCTGGATGATGTCCCACCAGCATGTCTATGTTTGGGTCCATTATTCCATTTCATTTCACAGCTACTCACTTTTCTGACCACCTCTGGCTGCAGACAAACTGTGGTCTTATACAGCAGCCTGTTTACGGTAGATCTGATGATGCAAGATGTACACAGAGTGTGTGTATGTGTGGAGATTCAATATGCTCAAGAAGATAGCTGTGTCTCCTGCACCTGATCCTTTATTAGTGTTGTTACTTAGCGCTAACTTCAGAAACATCACCTTTGACCTGTGCTGTCCTTCAGACACAGCTCGTGTCAGCATGCTAACAGCCCTTCGGTGCTTATATTTGACCTCTAACCCTTAAATCATTACACAACAAAATATTCCACCTATAAAACATTTCTGTGTATAAGGTGTTTAATTTTTTTGATAAAATGGAATAAATGACTGTAACGTGAAAGGTGCTGCACGAAGCCTTTGAGCCCATTTTAGCTTGTTTTGGTTTTATGCCTGTATCTTTATTTTTTGTTTTAATTTCAGTGCTTTCGTTTAGAGAGGCAGCAGAGGGACTGACTTAATGTAGCTGCTGAAGATAGTGGAGGATTTAAAAGAGCCTTTCCTCAACAGCTAGTGGACAGGAAAACAGCTGGACAGAGACTGAATTCCAGACATATTTCTCTTCTTTTTAGCGGTCCAGCGGTCATGCAGCCAATGCCTGTCAGAAGACAAAAAGATGACAATAAAAAATACTTTAAATGTTACAAATAGCAAGTTCAGTCCAGTCCTTGTACCTGACCATCTTCAAGGATCTTTTTGTTTGCTTGTTAGGACACTTATGGCTAACCTATGCTCATTCAAGCATAAAAAAGACACCTAACTCAAGGGATGAATCAGTGTTGTGCTTGCACATAAACAGACAACTTAGCAAAGAACCAATTTTAAATTGTTTAGACACTTTGTTACGAGCAGCCTGTCACAAAACATATAATTTGTTTCCATTTATTTAGTTGAATCTAAAAAAAGATAAGAGAGACATAAAATAAAATTTTTGTAGCAATAAAGTGATTCTCAAAGAGCTGTTAGCCAAAACCTTGGCATATCTCAGCACACTGTGTAGTGTGTCCTTAAACAAATTGAGGAAACTGCACAAGAAGTGGCAGACAAAAAAAAACAAAACATATATAGCAGATGAACAGTACCTGAAAGTCATATCCTTAAGAAATTGGAAAAAAAATCCAGCAAAGACCTGACACGGGACCTGAAAGACGCATCTGACCCTTCTGTTGAGCCATCTACTGTTCACTGAAGCCTCATAACAAATTGACTCAGTTGAACGTCCTTCAAGAAGCCAGGAGAACTATTCCTACCTCCTACTATTCCTATTCATACTAAATATTGACCTTCAAGCTCGTTTGTTGCAGATGTTTCTATAAATCTCTGCACCTATTTCCCACTTTCCCAGCAAAATATAAAGAAATGAGGGGTGGCTCAAGACTTTTACACAGTACTGTAGATAGTGAAAACTATGAAATATCTCACTTAGATAGTGAGATAGTAAAACAAAAAATAAATCTTACTATCTCAAGATTTTTATAATTTGCCAAACCTGAAGTCCTCTGGAGTCCAAGAACAAATTCTTCTCCATTATTTACAGACTTTACAGTCACAGTATTCCTCTTTGGTTAACATCATTTATTATTGGTGTATTTTGGTATATTTGCTTCAGAACAGTGATTGACTCTGCATAGAATTTGCTGCATGCTGGTCTTTTTTTTTCTAGCTAGCTCTCACACACTTATAAATAATATGTCTCCCTCACATGTTAATCAAATGCATTTAAATGGAATTTTTTGTCCAGCTCGCAGCTGGCTAACCACATCTCTCTCGCTCTCTCTCTCAGACACACACACACACACACATATGGCAATGACAGAAAGAGGTTGAGAATGAAGAGGTGGAGAGAGAAAATGAGCATATCTGAGATCATCTGCTGCAGGTCTGTCGAGTGCAGCTCCACAGCAGCTTAATAACGCTACAGGAAGGTAGGAAACAGATGGATGGCATAAGAGCTGTCAATCTCTCTCAGGTACCTACAAATCACTGGTGACACAGACATTAAACATCACGACAGTAAATTTCCTCTTTGGTAGCTGCAGCATGTTTTCTCACTGAATAATTCACCAAAAAACGAAACACGCCAAAAAAACAATAACCTATAACCTACTTACAGTAAGTACAAAGCCAAGTCCTGACCGAAGTTATTACACTACTCTGTGTCTTTCTCACTGGCCTTGTCTGTCAAGGATCCTTCAAATTGATCTAAATTGCCTTCCTCCACTTTACTGCACACATCTAGTTAAATTTTACCTCGGCCTCTCCTAAGCGTGTTATCGAGCTGTTTTAAATAACCCCTGTCCCAGCACCCTGTGAGATCAATGGTGTCAGTGTGAGAGGATGGAGTGTGTAATCTTGAATCGGAGGGACCAGCAGCTTTCCAGTGTCCTCTCTCCAGCTGAAGCCCAGACCAGAGCTGTGAGTCATTAGCTGCTCTGGGTATAATTAGTGACCACAGAGGCACGCTGAACGCGAAGGCTGTGTGTTTGTGTGCAGGCAGCGAAGAATGGATTTCTTCTGCAATGTCCTGTTTTCTTTGTTTTTGTTTTCATTTTTTTTAGTAATTAATGTTCATGCATTCTAGTTTGATCATCTCTTTTTATGGCCCCACATCACCAATGCAATGTGATTTTTTCCCCTCCTTTCTCTGCAGTTATTTAAGAAAAGTTTCATTCATCCGAGCATACTGAGGCTCCAGTTTCATCTATATGTCTATCCAGGATGGATTGGCTGCAGCGTTTTTTTTTCCACAAACATTAGATTAAGAGGACTTACAGAGCTACAGAGGCAGCTTTTTTATCTGTAGACCTTCCATCGTGGTAGTGTGTTATTGTCATAATGCTGATAAAATGACCTTCCTTTTCTTTCCTCATCTTTTTCCTCTCACCACTTTGTCTGTCACTCATCTGGAGCTGTTATTCCGCTGCTCACTCTGCTGCTCTCTGGAGGTAATGGTTTTATGAGATATGATTAAAGAAGTAGGAGAGAACAGGAATCACCTTTTCCTGTCGGTTCCCAGTAGCAGACACACGGCAGACAGTTTGACTCTTTACTCTAAAACTGCTTCTGTTTCTGTCCTGAGGCCAATTCTTAAACTATGTTACATTTCTAGACATTGATTGTGCTGCTTCCTCTTGTCATCTCGCTGGTTTTCAAGAAAGATTTAGCAACTCGCTGTAAAAAAAAAATATTAACACTTGGATTTTACATCTGTCGGAAATTCACTGAATTGAAAGAAGAGCTCCAACTCTGAAGGTTCAGTCATTTTTTAAAATTGTGAAAAGAAATATGGCACTTAAAAATCTAAGAACCTCAAAACAAATATTCAAAAATTTTGAAGTCAGATTCCATGAATCAGTTATACAGTAGATTATACACAAGCTATATGAAGCTAGCTTACACCCTACTGCAGTGAATGAGCATTATTTCTGTTTTGTTCTGTATTATGGTTTTAAATTTAGTTAGAGATGTTTATATGCCAGTCTTAAGCTTCTTACCCATAAAAGCATTATGATTTATCAACTCAGCAAGAGATATGAAGCTAATCTCTGCGTTAAAATAATGTTATATCATGATCAGAAAAACATTAAATTTATTACTTGCCCTTTCAATATGAGGCACACTTTTTGTTAATGCTAAATGATGGATTAATATAGTATGTGTATGATGTTGCAATCTAATGCATATTTTTGGAGTTTTTCAGTTTAAAACAAGTCAGCTGGAAACATGAAAAGGTCAACTAGAGACACCCATCTCATTGAGTTAGTGATTATAGTCCTTAAAGCTGATAAAATGACCCTGTGTGCTTTTTATCATTTTAAATCTGAAGTTGTTACTACAAACTTTTGTATAAAAGTGCCAAACATTAAGATTATGATCAAGAAACTCAAACTGATATTTAACAGAGATATTAGCTGCCACTTTATATTTTGCTAGGAAAATGGGTGATATGTAGCATATAGATCGTTGGCAGTGTGTTTTGGGGTCATTGTTGTGCTGAAAAATGAAGCTGTTCCCAATCAGATGCTTTCCTGGTGGTGTTGTGTGGTGGCTTAAAATCTGATGGTACTTTTCTGCATTTATAATTCCATCAGTTTTAACAAGATCCCCAACACCACTGGCTGAAATGCAGCCCCAAACTATGACAGAGCCTCCACCATGTTTTACAGATGGCTGCAGATACTGTGTGTCTCTCCTGACCTCCTCTGTAAATATTGACAAAGATTTAAACCCAAGTCTTCAATTTTGGATTCATCACTCCCTACGACATGTTGCCACTGATTTTCAGTCCAGTGCTTGTGTAATTTGGCGTACCTTCAGAAAGCGTGGAGAACAGTTGCTCAAGACCACTTCAAATATTCAAAAGAAAGCCTGGCTCCTTGTAGCAAAATATAAAGAAATGAGGGGTCGCTCAAGACTTTGTGCATTTGTTGGGCCTTGATGTGGAGCATATGTTCCCGAATTCGCGTGGGATCCAACCTGACCTAATTAAGTAAACTTTAGCAACATATGTCACATGTGTAGCGTGATGGAGGCGCTGCAGGGATAAAGTTGCCGTGTTGTGCTCACAGACATTTATTTTATTCACACCAGCAGCTGATGTTTTCCTGCTTTTTCAACAACAAAGTTTCCCACCAACTGCAGACCTGAAGGTGATTTGGGACAGGGGGGGCCTTTCTTGCCTGCATCATGATGATCACGAGTGCAGTCAACAGACTGACAGCTTAGTGCTGAGCCACGATGTAGGTCTGCCAGCCTCGCCTGTTAGCTCTCTTTGCATCTCTGTCACTCCCCTCGCCGGCTCTTACAATGAGCTCAGAATGCATCCTATTCAGACAACATCGTGAAAATGTGTCAGCTGGACATCCACATTGAAATCCACTGAAGCATTTTAGAGTCTTCTGGCGCTTTTCTCTTCAAGACACAACTGTGCCTGTTAAAGTAAAGAGGGGCGATTTAGAGGGAGGCGTTCACAACATCTGATGTCTCATCCTTAACAAAAGGTGGTACTGGTTAGCATTCGCTGCTGTGATTGGATGAGTGGTTCACTGTATGTTTGTAAATCCCCTCTGGCAACACTTTGAATGGCTCTTGTTTATAGGCATATAGTGTTGTGTGTCATATAGCACCCATACAGGCTGAGCTCTGTAGTCCGTTGTTGTGGGTAGTGACTGTTGGGCCCCTGCCAGTCCCAGGCCCTCCGATACAGCGCTCTCCAATGCTCTCCATTTTCAAGTCTGGGCAATCTCCTCAGTGTCATGACCCTCTCCAAGCCTTTAGAAATCTCTTGTCACCCACCCAGCCAGCTCTACCAATGGTTCAGGCCTTCAACATGCAGAGAGCCCAACGGCTCGACCCCAATCTGTCACAGCCCGTCACGAGGGCCTAACCCACCTTTAGAGATGGGATGCCTCAAAGTGTGTGGCTCTGCGGGGTCTGTGCTTCTTTTCAGTTGTCTAAAATGGAATTGGTTGCCCACTATTAAAAATTGCATAGCCAATGGTTGTTTAATGACAGTATAGTTTGGCAGGTGTCACTGGGTCTGAGAGGAATGTTTTCTTTCTAAGACCTACACGCTCCAGTTTTACACATTTGAAGGTTTCACTCACCTTTCTCATGGTCGGGCCGGAGAGCAACCATTATTCCTGTAATTTCTTAAGAGCTGAACTGGTGTTATATAATCTTCTTTCTAAGCATCAGGGATGCTGTTGGCATGTGTTGCTGTTACCCTGGTAAATGCAAAAAAGGCCTTTTGATTTCTTGGGTATATTTTAAAGGTACAGCCAGTAATTTTTGAGGTTATTTAATATGAGTGCGTAATTACATCTTCCACCAAAGTGATGCATTCTTATAAACTTATAATTAATCCATTAAAAATATATAGGAGAGGACCCACCATATTTGAAATCACAGGCTTTCATGTGCTGTGGAGGGAAATTTAAATTTGTGCCTCCACCTTTAGACTCAAGCGATGAAGGCTCATATCTGTGCTTTATCATCTGAGAAGGGGTCTCCTTCACCAAAGAAGTGAAAATGTGAAGGAAAGAGACAACGCCATTGTCTTCTTAATAAAATGTCATCTTCTGCATTCTCACTTCAAGCCTCATCTCCCGAACTAAAGTCAAGGCTTTGATACAAAAAAATGCACATAAATGTGCTTATTTATTCCCGATGTTGTTGCAATTACTTATGATCAGCACATTAGACGTGCGGCCCTCCCACCTGTGGACAGCTGACTATGAGCTGGCTAAACAACAACAAACAAAAGCTGGCTTTAATCTAACATTATGCCAGCTAATCACACTTTTCCCTCTCATAAACAGTTTGATTACATTCTCACATCGTATGAAAGTTTATTCACTGAGGCTCAGAAAGTTACATCCACTTCAAAGACAGCAGCTGACAGCCTACACAGACAGGGAAAACCTGCGGGCAGATCCTATCTGAGTACACTCACTACAGATAAGCAATGGCCAGAGTTTTTGAGGTGGCTTGGGGGTAAAAATGTAAAATATCACAAAGTATTTAACTGAATGTTAATTGGCTTGTTTAGGTGTATCTTATTTCCTGATTTATTATTTCTAAGTGTTGACAATAATCAAATTTGTTCCAATATAATGTGTACAAAAGCAATTTTTCTTACACAAATAGTAGAAACACACAGGCTGGCCACTATAGGGTACAGTCTAAACAAAAACATGTTTGTCCCATCACAGCTACCATACTAGGATTGTGCACTTGAATTGGGAGGGGCAAGAAAACAGAACTCAGTTGACTGCAATCTGCACATTTTACACACTGTAACTTTAACTGAAAACTGGATGTTTTGGACAAATTTCTGCTTAAAGCAGTTTCACTTTCTTCAAAGAGTCTGCAAGGAAACCTCAGTTAGTGATGCTTGTGGAGTCAAGATGGTGTAAAGAGACAAATTTGTCCACAAGTAAATTCATAATTTAGAGTTATCTGTGGTGCTTAATGCCCCTTCAAATCTTCTTTTTTTTAAAACACAGAGTTACTGTCTTTTCTTCAAACTGCACGCTCTCCTCTTCGTCTCCATTTCATACCAGAAAGCTCCGTTTCAGGCAACTCTATTGAGCTGAGAAGCTTCAGGCCCCAAGCCAAATCCTCTGGCAAAGTCAGAAGCTCTTTTCTGATGTGTGGTAGGATTTCCTGAATGTTGTGCAGTAGGACTGCACCACAATTGCCTTTTTACTGCAGTTGTAAATATTCACCCAGTCTAACAGCAGCTTTTGGAGTGAGGCCATTGGGCTGTCAAAGAATTCAGTCCAGTTTTATACATTAGATTGATCTTTGACTGGGTCTGATATCACATCAGGCTGACAACATTCAAAGTCCTATTTGTTGCATCAACTCTATTTGTATATATTACACAGGCAGTTGAGGCTCAGGTGGCATAGTGACTCCTAGGCAAAACGTGTAAGTTGTTATTGGCAAAAGCATCTACTGAAGAAATGTAATGTATCCAGTAGCGCCTCATCCCATCTCTAGGAATGGAAGGGTTCAAAGGTCTCCTTGTCTCATCGAGTGCCAGCAGTTAACGCGCTCTCTCACACACAATAGTGTTTCTTAGCTCATTGTCTAGACAACAATGGATGCAAGCTCCAGTGACCTGTAATGCAATATTAGTTTTGTGTTATAAATAAATTGATGTCCTAAAGTTGGATTTTCAATGATTCGGTGTTCAAGGCTGTTTTGGGGAATTTTTCATGTTGCAACTGGTAAGCTGGGAATGGAAGGGAGAGAAAACACAAATAAAGGATGAGGAATTTTTCCATTCAAAAACACTGTGAAGGTCAGCATAACTTTTTGTGACAGTAATACTTTGATGCTGCTCCTTTTGCACCTGTCGGGGTTCCACAGGTTTGGTTACCTGACCCTATTACCTATTACCCAGACAGCAACATTGTAGACATTGAGGACATTGAGGACAGCTATACTGTAAGTACCTTGGAATCCCACAGGCAAATGGGAAGCATGAAGAAGCTAGGAAAGCTGCAACCAAGTACCTGCAGAGAGTAAGGCGAGTCCTGAAGAGTCAGTTGAATGGGAAGAACGAGAGCCGGGCAATCAACACCTACACCCTGCCAGTCATCAGATAATCTGATGGCATAATAAAATGGCCAAAAGAGAAGACAGAAGCCTTTCTAAGTTTTTCTTTTGACATTGGCTGCTTTTTCACTCATTTTGAGACCAGTCATGGTACCTGATTATCTTCAGAGGAATATTTTGTTTTTGTTTGTTAAGCCACTTAACACTGGCCTATGAATCATTCAAGCATAAAAAAAGGCACCTAACTGAAGGGATGAGCCAGTGTTGTGACTACACACAACAGACAACTTAGCAAAGAACCAATTTTAAATTGAATCTTAAGGAACTTGGTTACTAGCAGCTTGTTGCAAGACACATGATTTGTTCCCACTTTGTTAGCTGAATCTGTGAGAACTGTTTAAGATTAAACAATTTGACAGACATCATTTATTTTTTCAACAAGGTGACACTCAAAGAGCTGTTAGCCAAAAAACGTTGCATGTCTCAGCATGGCGTGCAGCAAGTCCTTAAAAATTTTGAGGAAACTGGACAAGTGGAGGACAAGAAAAGAAGTGGCTTTAAAAACTATTTACATCAGATAAACAGTATCTGAAAATGATGTCTTTAGGAAACTAAAAAAAAAAATCCAGCAAAGACCGAACACCTGAGAGATGCATCTGGCACTTCAGCTGATCTATCTATTGAAGCCATCAGAAATGATCTCAGTGAAATGTCCTTCAAGAAGTCTGGAGAACTATTCCTGAAGACTACTCAAAGAAAGGACAAGAAAGCTGCCTAAGAGAGTTAAGGCTGTGTTGAAGAATAAAGGTGGTCATACCACATATTGACATGTTAGAATTGCACAAACTATTTTTGCCTGCTATACTTTATTTCCATGCATGTTTACACATTTTAAAAAAAAAATGCTGCACCTATTTCCAATTTTCGTAGCAAAATCTAAACAAGTGAGGAGGCATTTTAGACTTTTGCAAAGTACTGTACTTGTATTGGGGAGAACATAATAAACCAAAAGCTTTAGATTTTGACTACTGGGAACAAGACTTTGTTTTGGCACAGTTATCACTCATTTGAGTTTGTCTAATTAGCTTTAAAGGAGGTTTTACAAACCAAATAACTGGGTTCTGTCAGCCACACAGAGAAAGCAGACCTTCACTTGCTCAAACAATGAAAATGACTCTTTCACCTCATGGAAAATTATATTCTAATATTTCAGCACTTTTATTCAAAGTGCTTTAAAATTTGTCTAATTTCCTGCGTCTCTCTCACACACACACACACACACACACACACACACTTACATGCCAGTGGCAGTGACCTGCCATGCAAGGCATTACCACCGGGCACAATTTGTGGTTGAGTGCAGCTGTAAATTGGACCCCTTCAGACCTGTTATTTTTCTACTGAGAAATAAAATTTTAACCATCTTACTTTTACTTTCTCTGGTATATAATAGTTTTTTTTTTCATTCCATTGAACACAGGCTCTGAAAGCATTAAAGCTTTGTAGTTAGATAGAAAACTCTAATAATGTCTAATTCACCACAATGTCTACTGTAAAAATAATGTGATTTGCTCACCAGCAGTCTGGGACCCCGCTGTTTATCGTTTGATGACTCGCTCTCTGGAGACAGTGGTCAGTATTTCTGGGTTTCTGGTGTTGCCAGAGGACATCTGGGACAAGAGTTGCGATTCTGTCTGCTAATCGTTGTTTATGAATGCAAATCATTTTTTAAAAGCTAATGGGTTCAATTTGGCAAGTGCGTTCTCTCTTCAATGCTCTACTTTAACGGTTTACTTGCATGGTGCCAGAGACTGCTTAGAGGTGATTGGTCAACAGCAATCAAACTACAAGCGGAAACCAAAATGCTTCCTGTCCCAAAAATCTGGATGTTTTGCAAACATATTAATATGCAAATATGTTTTCTAAAGATTACATGTCATGCACTGCATCAGATAAAGATTTCATGATTGATTTGACTAATTTTGTCTTCACTTTTGTACACAAAGAAATTACTGGATGCAGATATATGGACAAATCTGTCATTTTGTTATGATTGCAATTCTTCATCATAATACAGACAACAAATAACAAGGAGACACTAATAGCTGTGTCAAAAATCTGCAGCCAAACTGAAACACATGTAGACATTTATGGTAATTAAACAAAACGCTTTGTGAATGTGCTTTGGCACCAAGCATAAAACCTACATTTCAAAATGTATCAATGCATGTGTACAACTTTATGTCATACAAAAACACAGAACTTTTTCTTTTATTTACCAATGATTTAGTATGCTTTTAAATCCTGTCTCACTGCTCTCTGCACTCTGCTTTCCTTCCTCCTCTCTCAGCAGGTCTAGGATGGAGCTCGCTCTGTGTGCAGCTGGGCGACAGATCCTTTTCCCTCTGCTGCTGCTGCTCTCTTCAGGCTTGGGTGAGTTCTGTGTCTCCTTCCTGCACATTCTACTCTGCAGAAACAAATCACCTTAAAATAAACAACACCCTAATAATAATAACAATAATAATAATAACAAATGATGTCAACACTTGAGTCAGGTCAGTTGGAGAGACGGAGCAAGAAGGAAAATACTGAAAGGAGAGATGGCAAGAAGGAACAAAGGGAGGTACAGAATACAAAATACAGAATATAAAGCAGCCAGTTCCCATATACAGACATACATTACTGTATTTTTTTATGTGTATGCATGCACTACGGACAATCCTTACTGAAACAACAAAGATCCATGAGTACATCAGGAAGATGGCCACAAAGGATCTGGTGCTTAGCGAGTACCTCAGCCAGCTGAAACCCAAGAAAGAAGAGGAGGAAGAACAGGAACCATCATTGGAAGGACAGGCCTCTGCATGGCATGTACCACTGGCAGATCAAAGACATGGCTGACATGGAAAAATCCAACCCATGGCTGTACAAAGCTGGACTGAAAGACAGCACAGAGCAATAATCCTAGCAGCACAGGAACAAGCTCTGAGCACAAGATCGATAGGGGTCTACCACACAAGGCAAGACCCCTGGTGCGGGCTGTGCAGAGATGCCCCTGAGACTATCCAGCACATAACAGCAGGGTGCAAGATGCTACAGCAGCAGGCAGGGCATATGGAATGCCATATCCAAGTGGCTGCCATAGTATACAGTGCCAAGTATGGCCTGGTAGTCCGATAGACGTCCGATAGATAGATTTTGACCTTGGGATTTCCAGGTCATACTCGGCACAGATGTTGTTCCATGTATACTCTGCTTGCCAGCTTTGTCCAGCCATGGGTAAGATTTTTCTGTATCAGCCACTTCTTCTATCTGCCAGTGGTACATGCTGTGCAGCCACTGAGCATTGGTGTTGTGTGTTGCATCCTTCTCCCATATGCTCTCACAGTACTGCTCCATCTCCTGCCTTGGTGGGGGTACTGTTCTCATATTGTTCCCCTGTCACTAAGAATACACCTTGGATGGTTCAGTGGAGAACATCTGGTTTATTTACATTTGGTATATGTCTTCAAACACTTAGTCAAGGCTGTGAGTCTTTTCTTGGCAGTTTCTAAGGCCTCAGGTATGGACAGCTTGTTGTATTTCTTAGGAACTCTTTTCTTTATCACACTTTTCTGCAGGTCTGATAGCTGGCTGACGTCCATACATGCTGCCTTGATCTTAGCCTCTAGCCGTATTTTCCATGTAGGGTACTGCTCCTTGCGGCTGTTCATCTTATAGCCAAGTATCTCAAGGATCAGTTTCAGTGATGGTTGAAGTGAGGATTGTTCATAGTGCTGCACTTGCCTCTTCAAGTAGACTTTCAGAGGGTACTTCATGTAGTCTTGGTAGCTGGCCTCAGGGGGTCCAGGTTTCCAGCTTAGCCATGATCTTATCTTTCAGGTCAGCTGCTCTGGGATTCATCATACCAGTTGGGGCATAGTACCCAATCTCGGCATGTGGGGGTAATGACATCTCCCCTCCTGACCTGCTGTCCTGGCTCCCCCTTGCGGCAGCATTTTTGTTGTACCTCATCGATCTCTAGTTGCAATAGCAGCTGCTTCTTGCGGATGTTGGAACACTGAGTACAAGATGTTTCAATGTCAGGCTGGATGTTGGGTGTTGAAGAGTCCATAGGTCCCACATCCTCCTCATGTAACCACTTTCAGTTCCAGTTCCTGATTCTTATCTTATGTCCATTTATGCCGTATCTTTGTTCCAGTAGCCCACTTATCTTCAGTATGCCCTAGTTCCTTGTTAATCTGGGTGACATCCAAGATGATATTTCTCATATCTCTAATCTATCGTACATCTCTTGCTCATAGTCCGAGGTCAGCTTGGGTAGAATATTATATACATATGTATATATGTGTGTGTGTGTGTAGATAGGTCTGTAGTAATTTAAATGTTGTAAGTGAGACCTGACATGTTGGGGATGTTTGCGGACATGCTCAGAGGGAGTGAGCTGGAACCGCTCCAAACCCATCTATGCAAGTTTAGCCGACCATCTGTTCCATTACAACTATGCATAAAATTCACAATTACAGAACAAAAGAGAAATCATCCCAGAGCTGCAGCTCTCTGTTGGATAGTATCACAGGTTTCAGGTCCCACATGCAGCCAGCTGACTGCCTGTACTAAAGATAAGTTCCTCTCCTTAATTACTTTCACGGCAATTGGCATGCATGATGGTGGTCAGCCTGGATTTTCATTAAAACGAAAACCTGCATTGCACACTTCCAAAATGAAAGCATTACTTTACTAGTCACTGTGCTCTGACGACATACAATTATTGTACCCCATTCAATAGTGTTTTGTCTGTTTTTGTTGCACAACAAAAAGTCCAAAAGAAAACTGAAGGATATCTCAACTGTTAAAAAAATAAATAAAAAACACAATAGGAGCCTCTGATTTTTTCAGAACGAAGGGGGTAGAGAATGTTTTATCCTCTGCCTGTAATCTTCAAGTTCATGTGCCAATTAAATATTTCAAAGTAAGTTCAAATACTGTGCAAACAATATCAAGGAGCTGA
>VUQJ01021633.1:30220-41863 GCA_015108635.1 Andinoacara biseriatus | reverse complement strand
TGGTGTTGAACGCTGAGCTGTAATCCACAAAAAGCATGCGAGCATAGCTCTGCTGCTGCTCCAAGTGGCTCACCACAGAGTGGAGAGCTACAGCGATGGCGTCCTCTGTTTGCACGATATGCAAACTGATGGGTGTCAAAAGTGGGCGAGAGATGGTCTTTGATGTGCTGGAGAACCAGCCTCTCAAAGCACTTCATGATTATCGGAGTGAGGGCCACAGGGCGGTAATCATTTAGGCTGGTGATGGATGACCTTTTGGGCACGGGGATGATTGTGGCTGTTTTTAGGCAGGGAGGGATGACTGCTTGGACCAGGGAGAGGTTGAAAATCCTGGTGAAAATCAGGGTGAGCTGGTGAGCACACACTCTGATCACCTTGCCAGGTACTCCGTCTGGTCCAGCAGCCTTCCTGGGGTTCACTGCCAAGAGCACACGCCGTACCTCATGCTCCTGGACAGTGAGTGAGATGGAGCTGGAGCCCGGTGGGGGGGGCAGGACTGGAGCAGATGGGTGGTCCTGAGGTGTCTCAAAGCGAGCAAAGAAACAGTTAAGTTCCTCTGCTAGGGACACAGGTCTCCTGCAGTCACATCACAGCCTCTGAAGTTTGTGATGTTCCGGATGCCCTGCCACACCTCCCGTTTGTTATTACTGGACAGGTGGGACTCAATTTTCCTCCTGTAGTCCGCCTTGGCTTTTTTAATTCCTCTTTTCAGGTCAGCTCGAGCAGCACTGTACAGAGCTCTATCGCCTGACCTGAAGGCAGCATCGCGGGTTTTGAGGAGTGAACGGACCTGGCTGTTCATCCAGGGTTTCTGGTTAGGGAAAACCCGGATGTTTTTGCTAACAGCCACATTTCCGATACAGAACTTAATGTATTCCAGTACCGTCCCTGTGAATGTTTCCAGGTCCTCATGTTTAAATAGGTCCCAGTCTGTGTGAAGCAGTAGAAACATGTTTCCCTCATGGTTACATTGATATCAGCAGGTTATGTAATATGGGTGGGGGCAGCATGGTGGTTAGCACCGTTTCCTCAAAGAAAGAAGGTCCTGGGTTCGAATCCACCTTTCGGTGTGGAGTTCTGCCCGTGTTCGTTCCCTCCCACAGTCCACAGACATGCAGTTAGCGTGGTTAGGCTAACTGCTGATTCTGTGTGTTAGCCCTGCGACAGGATAAGTGGAAGAATATGGATGCATTAGGCAGTAATATTCCTGTAAACACGTCTGAGCTTGTTGGCACGCAGGTAAGAAGTGTGCTGTGTTTCAGAACAGACAGAAAATTTGAAATTCCAGCTTCCAGAGTGGAGAAGCAGCAGCTCAGGTCTTCAGGTATGAAGTGATCGGCTGTCGAGTTGTAAATGTGAAACAACAGATTTATTGATAATTTCACCAACAAGTTATTGATTCAAAGACAGAAATGAAACGACGCCGTCACAGATAAACTCTTTAATAACTGTAAAATTATTACAGGAAAAACAAAACATAAGTTAAGACAAAAAAGAGCAAAGTTTTGAGATCTATGGTACAGTTGAATGGATCCATCTTCTGTTTTTCTATTGAAAACATTTTCACTCAGTTTTTCTAAACGTTACTCATTTTATTGCTGAGACAGGTTTAAAATGTTCATCTCAATCTGAACTGCAGCGTTCAGGGCCCGCAGGAAACAAACGTTTAGAGTCCTATCTCTGAGACCCGCTCCCGGTCTGCTGGAATTCTGCGGGTCCTGGTCTGGTTCTGCTGACTCAGTTTCTGATGGATCGCAGAAGGATGTTTGTGACTGGTCACTGATCGGCCACGGGCGGCTCCACGTCTTCCATCGGCTGGCTGCCAAAGCCGCTGTCGACCGTGACGTCTGATTGGACAGAAAAATATGAACGAGGTGAGCGGATCACTTCAGGGTAACAAAACCTTTGAATTTAAAGTCTTTCTGTGGAACTTCCAGGAAACTAGTGGCTGTGATGTGAACTGCAGTCGTCCCGTCCTGCTCCGCCGAGCGGCGCTGGCAGCCGATCGGGACAGTTTTTAAAAAGGAAAACTGAGCTGGACTTTTGCTCCTCAGTTGTCGGCTGTTTTCTGATGGAGGCATTTTGGTTTTGGGGTTGTTTTTTGTGCGTTTGCTCGCAGCTGCTCCTTCTAATGTGTCACATTTGTGTTGAACTAAATGATGAGCGGTCAGTTACCTGTGCTGTGTTTGTCGTCTCGTAGCTCGGTGTTCCTCAGCAGCCGGACTCCTTCTGTCAGACCGAGAGACTGAAGAGCTTCAACCAGGTCTTCGAATGCACCTCCACCCAGCTGGAAACACACACACACACACGTAGCCATCACATATCTGAGTAACAGGATATATGACCTGTGCAGCCTAAAGTGGAACTATAGTGTCTTTGGTAAATTATCCAGATCACTTTAACATTTTCTATAGATGGGGCCAAAGGTCAAAGTTCCACTGCAGTACCCCGTGACACCACCAGGGTGCTTCCTGTTGGTGAGTCACAGGTGTTACAGGTGTGACCGAGCTGACGGGGGTGCAGGAAGCTGAAACACGTCACATGATTCAGGAAAAGAATGATGTAAATGGCTCACTGGATTATAAACTGAGTGATGCTGATTACAACTTCCTGTTTCTGTCTCCGAGCTTACGGCGCTCCATCACGTCCTCGTTCCTGACACTCAGCTGACTCACTCTAACCCCCAACCCAGGGGTGTCAAACCTGGGGCTCGCGGGCAGTACCTCCGCCACATTCGCCTGCCGTGTGATTACCGACAGGTGGAGGGGAGGAGTCAGCGGTCAGGTGAGGCGCTCTGTTCCTATTGGACCGTCATGCTGCATGTCCAGTCGCATGGACAGTCGACTTTTTGGCCCTTTAAGTTACTTTTTTGCCATTTTGCTAACTGCTCTTAATTGGACGGGAAAGCGAAATGTCAAAAAAGCAACTTAAAGGGCCAAAAAGTCGTAGATTTCTGACATCACACAGGAAGTAGGGGGCGGGGCCGGATGCGGCCCATGGGCTGCGAGTTTGACACCCCTGCCCTAACCCCTAACCCAGGTGCTTTCAAGGTAAAGACACTCAAGTATCACCGACTGGCCTCCAACAGGGCCAAGCTGGGGGGGGGGGTCTGCCTTAGGTGGTGACACTATGCGAGTCGCACGTGGACGGCGGTAAAGTCTGTGAGCGGCCTCAGCGAGGCGCGGACGTGCTGTGGGCGTGTCTCCTACCTTGTAGTGGTGCAGCAGTTGGCGGCAGGGCGTGGGACTGTCCTGGTACAGGTGAGTCAGCGTCATCATGCCCAGCTTCTCCGCCAGCTTCTTCCAGGGAACGTCGCCGACGCTCAGCACCTCCACGAGCCGGGACAGCGTGTCCTCGTCGAGCCCCGGGCTCTCGAGCACTGCGGCAGCGTCACAGCTTCACGTTAGCTTTTTTTTAGAATCACACCTGAAATCTGATCGTCAACAGAGCTGCAACAGGAAATGCTCCTGCTGACCTTTGACCTTTGCGCATGTGCAGTGTTTGTGTCTGAGATAAGAAGAGAAACGAACCTTTAGTGCTGCTGGTTGGTTTGTCACGAGGATCCGGCTTCGGACTCTTGGGTAACAACACTTTCCTCACCTGAGGAGGAGAAAGAGGAGGTCACGAGGAGGTCATGAGGAGGTCACGAGGAGGTCATGAGGAGGTTTTCAGCTTCTCGGATTCTCGCAACAACATTCAGAGACGCCAAACTAAATATCTGAAACGCCGCTCAAACTGTTCCTGCCTGCAGAGCACGTGAGCCGTTCTTCCTGCGACACCCCCGAGCGTCCAAACCCAGATTTCCTTCTGCTTCGAGTCTTCGGGGAGGAGAGGCCTCAGGGTTACTGACCTCTGCAGAAGGCCAGTTTTCAGCAGCCACGTTTCAAAGTCAGGTTTATTTTATCGCACGTGTAAAACAAACGATAACATCAAAGATTATTAACCTAAACAAAACACCGCAGCAGGAACACCTGATGGGACTGAAGAGGAACATGAAGGAAGTGAGTTTAAGGCGGGATCGAGGCGGTTACGAGTTATCGAGAGCCCGACTCCTCCGTCCTCTGCTGCGGTCGTACCGGTCGAGCAGCTCGGTGCAATTTTAAACTCCGATCACGTGATCGTCGCTGCACTTGTTTATCGTCCCGGTAACCGTGTGCTGGTTCCTGAAGGATCCGAATGTGAAACGTTTGACCTGATTTGTTGCTGCTCGATCGTTTCTGCCCGTTTGGTAAATCCGGCCCTAAAAGTTCCCGTGTGGAAAAGAGGCTTTTATTTTGAAGGTAAACCTTCTTGGTTACCTTTTGGCATTTAGCGAGGTCCAGGGGGGTGTGGCCTGCCGCGGGTCTCTTGCGAGGGTTGGCTGTCTTTGACGCGGCCTCTCGCTTTTTCTCCTCTTCCTCTCTGATTGGTTCATCTTCGTCTGAGGAGGAGGAGCTGAAGAAGAGTGGCTCGTCGTTCTCGATGTACTTGTCAGCACCTGAGGCACAGTTAACGTTCATTCACCTGTTCCAAGCTCAGCGTGTGTGTGTGTGTGTGTGTGTGTGCGTGTGTGTGGGGCTCACCTGCAGCGATGAGCATGGAGCAGAAGGTCAGCGAGCCGAGGCTGGCGGCCAGGTGTAGCGGCGTGTTTCCTCCAAACGTGCAGGCATTAACGTCGGCCCTGAGCTGGAAATCACAAACACACGTTTATGAGTCGGGACGTCCGAAGAAGCGTCGCAGGTTGTCCTGAAGAAGCCCCGCCCCCCGCCGTCCCTGCTGTGCGGTCATTACCTCGGTGATGAGCAGACAGGCCACCTTGAACAGGTTTTCTTTGACGGCCAGGTGGAGGGCGGTGTTTCCACTCTTCTGCTCGGGTTCATTTATTTTAGCTCCGCCCTCGACCAGCAGACGCAGGCAGCGCTCGCCGTCCCTCCTCACGGCCAGGTGTAGCGGGTGGAGACCTGACAGCGAGGAACAGTTATTTTTAACCTTTAATATTTCTGTGTTGGGGGGGTGGGGGGGTGTAGGATGAGGGGGTCCTCTTACCGTGGAAGTCAGGCGTGTTGACAAGGTGGGCGTGGCGTTCTCCCAGGTGAGCCAGCAGGAGACGGAGCATACCGTGGTCTCCAGCCAGCGCCGCCAGGTGGAGGGGGGTGCGGCCATCTTTGTCCACTAGGGTGGGGTCAGCCCCCGACTTCAGCAGTACCTCCGCCACATTCGCCTGCCGCGTGATTACCGCCAGGTGGAGGGGGGTCTGCAGAGGAGGGGAGGAGTCAGCGGTCAGGTGAGGCGCTCTGTTCCTATTGGACCGTCATGCTGCATGTCCACGTGCAGCCACGTTACAATATATCAGTAAATCAGAGCTTTTATGTCTAAACTCAATAACGAGGCTCCAGCTCGGGCTTCACTGCTGCTGCATGTTTTGGGAGTCACGTGACAGCAGCAGGTCTCTGGCCTGCGCTAACTTCCTGTTCTTTTGTACTTCCTGCAGGGGCCCACCTGCCCGACAGGTGTGCACTCTGTTCCTCTGCAGCAAATTAACAACCCAACCAGGAAACACTGCAGGTACTTCTGGGACTTTACCGTGAGCTGTTTGGTGTGAAAGCACCTGATCTGCCCTGAACGTGTAGCTTCACACACACCTTGGTGAAGGAACTAGTCACCTGAACCTGCTGATCCACCTGTCAGAGGTGCTCGGCTGAACTCCAGAGGTAAAACAAGAATGAGGTAGTTCTAGTTCACTCCTATTATTCTGGCAGCGTTACCTGTTGTTACCTGTTGCAGGTGTGTTTACACTGTTCATTTGAGTTGTTTGGACTCGTTAAAGTAGCTCAAACAGGAAGTGGTTAGAGTAGGTTACCTGGTGGAGGTGGTTGGCTGTGTTGATGATGCCTTGCTGCTGGCTGCTGAGCAGAGTGTGGATGAGCTGCTGGAACACACCTGTCTGATGATGGATGATGGCCAGGTGTAAAGGCCTGGAAGCAGAAAAGCACATGAAGCCACCAGAGGACTCTGAGGGACGGGCTGCTCTGGCGGACTCTCGTAAAGACTCACGTGTCTCCGTTTCCATCCTGGATGCCGCAGAGGTGTCTCTGGATTGCCAGGAGGACGCGCGCGTCTCCGGTGCTGCAGTACTGCAGCAGGGCGGCGGCGGTCTGCCGGGCGCTCTGAGTGACTTTGCTGTTGAGGGCGGCGGCTGGAAACAGCACAGGTGGAGGTTTGGATGAGCGACCGCAGAGCAGAACATCATCAGTGCACGATGAGCGAAAACCACACGGCTTCTTACCGATCTGAAGCAGATGCTGACGGAGCGGCGAGTCGGCGTGTGCTCCCGCCTGCCTGTCCGTCTGCTGCTGGGATGCACCTGTCTGAGGGGTGGAGCCTGACATCTGAGTCCCGCCTCCGGCGCCGAAGCCTTGGAAAGCTACGTTAAAAAAGCCCGCCGTTCCTCCTCCGCCCGGTCCATTCATCTCCTGGTGGAACTGAAATCCTGCAGAAAGAAGCAAAGGCTGCTCAGCGCGCCGCTCATACGATCATCGAAGTGAGCGCGGCGCAAAATCGAGAACAAGAGAAAAACTCGTTCTGATTTACAGCTTTGATCATCTCTCATCACAATAACCAGGTTCCTGTGATGCACTTTAATCGGGTTTGTTAGAGACCCGTCCTGATAGAACCGCCTTTTTTTACATCGTGCAACAAGTTTCCTTAATGTGCAGAAATTCCCACTTAACGCCATAAACATTCCTACCTCCTCCTCCTCCTCCTCCTCCACCTCCACCAAATCCCCCGGGTCCTCCTCCTCTTCCTCCTCGCCAGTTTTCATAGGGAGGCAGCGGCTTCTGCTTCTTCCTCAGCACCTCCTCTTTGTCTGCGAGAGAAGACGAGACGATGGTGACGAAACACAATCATCAAAAACTAGAAAATGTGTTTTTCTTTCCTTCATTTTTCACTTTCACGTTGCTGCTGTGAACACCTGAGTGAGTAGGTGAGGACTGAAACTCGGTGCATGCCAACAGTTTCCACTGTGGGAAGCCCCAGAGCTGCAGCCTTCGCCGGATTTACCGGCAGCGCCTCGTCACAATCTGCTCTCTGCAGAGCGGCGGCTCACCTTGGACCTGCGGTATGTAGGTGAACTGTTTGGGGTCGCTGCAGTCGCCGGCCTTCTTCCGCCTCAGCTGCAGGAAGACGGTGGCGGGCCGGTGGATGTCTGCTGTGTGATAGGCCGGCGTTTTGAACACGATGGCGTACTGAGGAGAGAAGAGCAGCTCAGCATGAGTCATGGCTCAGAATAAGCCTCACATCGTCCTACTATTTTAGCTCCTCCCCCTTTAAGACCACCCCTCTGCAGACTTCCCGTGCTATAGGGGGCGCTTTCGAGCTCGCTCAGAATGAATGGTGCTCTGTGGCGCTGAAGAGTAAAAATAACAGACAGCAGATAAAGTTCAACTGTTAAAGACTTTACAGGTTTCTATTGTTTCTATTCATCACGGCACCACGAGCTGCTTTATGGCAGCCTCCATTTTGGTTTGGGGCGTGAAGAGAAGCAGCTTCCTGATGGCATCACCTTCACCCACCACAACCAGCTGCTGCTTCTACACACATGAACTTTCTGCTAATGTGGAAACGGGCGCCTTCGATCGGAGGACCGTCCTAAATCTGCAACCAGCCAATCAGCACGCGTTAGCAGAGTCCTGCTGTTTAATGGGACTGTGAGGGGAACATCTGGACTTTCTGCACCCACCAATCAGCTTCTGTTCTCCCCCCACAGAAAACATCACGACTCTGATTTTAACCCACTTTTGTTCACGGTTTCCACACGGCAAACACGGAAAACCATAAAGGCCTCGTTAGCTCCACTGTGCACAGCTGAGGTCCATCACACACTCCGGAGGCGCGCCCTTCATCCTCACTAATAATAAAAGTGTTGCTGTGTAGTGTTGCTGTGTTGTGTTGCTGTGTTGTGTTGCTGTGTTGTGTTGCTGTGTTGTGTTGCTGTGGGCTCTTCCTGCACAGCACAAAGGATTTCACTGCTCCTGCACGCGTTTGAGGCTGACTTTGAGCAGGTACTCGCAGATTGTCTGTAACACGAGGTTTGTGCTGCATGGCCTCATCTTTTCCTAACCTGAACCGAACTGTAACAGAAGCTGAAGGTTAAAGGAGAGGAAACGAACTCGCCCAGGAGGCGGAGCTTTAGTCGCTGCAGCCTGTCTGAAGGAATTCCCCCTCTGAGCTCAGACGAGCAACAGCTGCTGCGGTTTGCAAACATTTAGTGTTTCCTTCGTGCAACTGACACACTGAGGGTGTGACTCATTCTCTCTCTCGCACGCACACACACACGCACACACACACACACACACACACACACACACACACACACACACACACACACACACACACACACACACACACACACACACACACACACACACACACACACAATCAAAAGGGGCTTGGTAATGATGTGACCCAAACCATTTTTTTTGCACCAGCTTTAAAGTTGCAAGATGTTTAATGGCTATTATGGCATTTCAATGGGGATTGACTTGCTTTAGAGCCAGCCTCAAGAGGCTGTTTGAGGAATTTTTTATTTATTTATTTATTTTTTACGCTTCTACTGTGACTTTATTCCAGCCCTGCAAGTTATTACTTATTATATTCAATTTCCCAATCATGATGATCAATGTCATCTAAAGAAAGCAGAGCATAATGTCCTGATTTTTATCAGACAACAAAACACTTTTTTTTTGTTTGTTTGTTTTGCAGTTAAATGCGCGGCACCATGAAACACAGTTGTTCTGAAATGCATTTGTAGCTACAGGTAGATAAAACATTGGTTGTAATTAAAGGGATCTCACTACTGATACATCTTTTTCCAAAATTCAGTTAATCTCTACTAAACAGCTCTCTGGAGCTGAATGCAACTATCATCAAAAAGACTGCAACATGCTTCAGAGGTCTCCCAACCACTTAAATGTATATTACTTTAGCAGCTGTGCGGGATGAAGTCTGCTACCTATACTATCCCACAACGCATGTAAACAATTCATTGGATTCTTATTATCTACAATGGTGTATTACACAGCCCTCTGCATCGCCTCATAATGCTTCTCTCAGGGATTTTACTAGGGCCTAATTAGCCATGTTGATGGATTGTATAGACCATGTGCTGTGCTCTTTACGCAGGGTGGTGGGCTGTGGGCTGTGAGAGTCTCTAGAGTGTATGTTAAGGCAGTACTTCCCTTTCGGAGAGTGCTAGCCATTAGCAAGCCTCTTACCCATCCAACACAGGGGATTATGGGAATAAACGAGTGATACTGCATGACCTTGGACTCACACCACCACTCCAGCAGCAGCACATCACATTGGGGTTGTGTGTTTAGCTACAGCTCTGTGTGTTTTGTGTGCGTGTGCGTGCGTGTGTTACCACAGTTGCGTGTTTTTGTTCGGAATGCATGTGCTGTTTCCTGAGATGTGAGAAAAAGGTAGAGAGAAGAGGGTTCACCCATAAACACCTTCTTCAAGGGCAACCCGAACAGTGCAGACCACCTATTCCTGAGACCTATGTGCTCTCTTTGGCAACAAGTCAAACAAGAGAACAAGTGAGATCTGAAAATTATGTGAAATCTCACCTCAGTGGATGCTGAGACGCTGACATTTTCCCCTGGATGAGCTGAAATTTCAAGGGAAACAATAGGGGATGGGGAATTACATTGAGTGTACTCAGCAAGAAGTTGAATTCTCTTTTTTATTCTGTCTCTATCAACCTATCCATTAACATCAAAACAATCCCATGGAACTTGACAGCCCTGCAGGAGCTTCATAGCAAGCCTTCAAAAACATCACTGTAGAGTTACCTCAAGAAAACAAGCCGACAATGGGCTGTGTGATGGAAAACAAGCAAAATGACTGAAATATATGCTCTTTTTTTTTTTTCACGTACCTGCTGCTGGATAATGTGACCTAACAGCAGATGATTTCTGTCACAATTGATCCGTTGCACTGAGCCCTTACGCTCTGCTGCTAACAACTCTATTTAAGGCAAGTGCCTTACATCCATCACCTGCAGAGATGAACTGCTAGAGAGTACAACATTTACATGCAGTTCTTTCCCTTTGATGCTATCGCTATCCCTCCCACTCCATTGCTATCTACTTTCAGCCTCTGTTTTGTTCTGTATCGGGTGGAGCATGTCTTTAACCTTTTCTACAAATCAGTGCTCTTAAAGTGTGCTAAGCGTACACATGCACGTACACATGCACACAAATACAAATATTTGATCCTGTTGTGCAGTCCAGATGGTGGTTGCACCAATAACCAGTAGAGGGAAACAAAGCACTATCATTTCCCCCACTCCAGCTGCTGTTGGCCTTCATCTGTTGTTGTCATCCATGCAACAGGCATACCATTCAAAGTCCATCCTCATAAATTTAAGAAGTATTCAGAAAAAATATCAGTTGTGATATATAAAAAAAGTCATGCTCCACAAAAGGGTAAAAATCTGCAGTTTTGCCAGACAACAGCAAAGGGGTTTAAGTCACTGTATGTGAATTATGTTGCTAAGCAGTTTTAAAGCGGAGGCTGTGATGGGGAAAAGGCTCAGCATCTTTCACTCCTACCCAAGGTGTAGAGATCATTCCCAGTTCAAACGCTGATTCTGCATTTGAATCAAACCAGAATGTATGAGATGGGCGTTCATCATAGTGATCTGTAATAGGAAAATAGGAAGTAATAGGAAAGAATGTTTCTTTCACCTTCATCGTCTGCAATATTTCTCAATTTTTTTTTTTTATTCGCCACTGAATATACTTTGCAAGTTAAACCAAAGGGAACGGTTGATGCATTTTGACCTATGACCTTGTGATTCTGGCAGCAATAAAAGAAAGAAAGAAAGAAGAAGAAGCTTGGTTAACTCCCCCCATTACTGGCTTCATTTAAATAGTGCACATCATTGGAATAAATTATTCATACAATCAACTTGCTAATGATCTTTTATGGAACATCATCTAGGGAATGGCTATTTTTACTTTGCTCATTTTGACACGGTGTTTTCATTCACTTCCAGCTGAGCAGCTTGTGACAATATTAACAATTAGGATGATGCACAGAAAGTAATAGGTGATCAGAATAATCGACGGAAGGAAGAAAATAACAACAACGCATTCCAATGGAATCCAATACAGAGTAACGAGAGCCACAGCCTCAAAAATACAGAGATCTGAATGCGGACAGATTATTGAAAGCGATTCCTTCCACAGGTTTATTCATTCTGTGCAGCTTGTGATTAAAGTATTCACACTATACATTTATTTGATGATCACCTATCTGGCTCAGGAAAATGAAGAGCAGAATGCATAATTCCATCTAGACCTGTTTTGTAGTACGTGCACCTAAACTACCAGACAAAATAGTGAAAAGGTTTAAAAGGTGGACTAATATGTTATGACAGGTGCCTATGTCCATCATATCACTATGTTGATATGCATGCTGTTGTTTTGAGCCAACATGTCAGACTCAGGCGTCCCGCTACAGAGGGCCAGTCATTCAGCAATGACAGATTAAAACACCTTTTTAAGCAAGACATATAGTAATGCTTGGTTACAAAAAAAAAAAAAAAAAAAAAAAAAAAAAAAATGAAAAATTTTTTTTTTTTTTTAAAACACATAT
>VUQJ01021633.1:11705-23323 GCA_015108635.1 Andinoacara biseriatus | reverse complement strand
ACAACAACACCACCACATACACACACACACACACACACACACACACACACACTACTCTCCTTCAGCTTTTAACAGCTGCATCATACATCTCTCCAGGGGGCCCCATGAAAAGGTGGCTCGAGCTACTATTCATCATTGGTGGCATATTTATTTTTATTTACACTTTCTGTCCCACTATTCAACCATAATTTTATTTGCAACCACACATGTTGTCAAGGTGTGCAACACCTGCATATTCATACACAGATTATTAGAATTTTAAACATTTGACCTCATAATGGTAATGACATTGCTAATAGGAAATTTCTGCACACGTTGATGTGTAAAATTGTCAAAGCCACGAGAAGAATTTATCGTTCCTGGATTGTAAAGAGATGGTTTCCTGCTTCATGAAACATGAAAGTATTGAATTTTTCCTGCTGGTGGATTGATGATGGTTTTGTGGATGCAGCATTTCATGTTAGTCATTTTTTAGATTGTTATCTGTTTGTCAGGTGACACAATTTTAATTACGTGATATTCCCACAACTGTAGCTATAGTTTTAAAAAATAATATTTAATATTTAATAATATAATATTTTTTTTTATTACTTAAGTAAATTAGGATGAAATCAGGTTCCATCAGAGGAGAAAGAATATTTCAGGAGACTCAGATGTAAGTTGTAGAATCATTTATTTTGTTTACATGGGCAAAAACATCTTTACAGATCTTATTATTCACTATTAACCCAATTCTGCAGCTTTCCTCTCCCACCTGTAGCTTTTCATGCTTCAGCTAATATTCTGCTCATCCCCTTAATTCAGATAATGCACAGTATGTTATACAATTTTGCCTATACAAATAAACATATCACAGACAGTAGCCAAATATACCCTTCCAGGCCACTTATCGTATTAACTTTGTCTAAAAATCTCTATCACTTAGTAAGGATTTGCTTTTTTGTTGTTTTTCCCCATTGGTGAAAACATGTGAATGTGACACTCATTTAGGATGATTTAATTAGCTGTCATAAACATTAGAAGCTTTTCTTATCAAAGCAGACACTGTGCCACTTTACGGCAGAATTAAGCAGCTAAAACATTACACAAACAAAATGAGAACTGATATTTGTCTTTTTCATTAAACTTAATGTCAGTTTCAAATATCTTCCATCCAAGTAGTCTCTTCTTTCTCTACCTTTCCCACCTTCACTTTCCCCTTCCATAGATAGTAGATGTAAGGTTGATAAATGGAGCTAATTGTTTTATGGCATGGCTGGCCTGATGCTGGCAGTGCAATCAGGCTGAATGAGGAGGCCTTGGGGAGGCCATTACCCTTCCCATTGTTATAAAGGACAGGAGGACAAGGCTAGGCCAATGCACTCTGGAGGGACTGGGTCACTGAGACACCCTCTGGCACTGGTAGCCTCTGAAACAGACTTATACATATAGTAGGTGTATATCAACCTCTAGAATTAAATAAAGGTTTGTACAGTTCAAAATGCCTTGCAATGACTTTTAACAGCATGATCTAACAACAGAATGATATAAGCAACTTTACTTTTAAACATTTACAATATGAATTTATATTTGCTGTCATTTTTTTGCTTTCTAAAAGCTGTCCAATTCATTATTATTCTATTGACCGTGGATCAAGCAACTTTGTAAAATGTGAAAGAGGTTGCTTGTAGCAATGTACCCACTTATAATTACCACCTGTTGTGGTCCCCTCTCATCGCCCTCATCAATCTTGTTTCCACCCACAGCAGACAGCTGTTTTCAGCAAAAATAGCACGAACCACTATTATCTAACTATCCAGCCTCAGCGTGAGTAGCTGGTGAATACAGACAAGAGCCAAACGAAGAGTGAATATTTGACTTATGCAGATGTTAGTGTCACTGAATCTGATGCATGCGTAAATAAACAGATTTTTGTTACCAGCATCAGTTTAATCATTTTAAAATAACATCTACACCCCTCCTGCATTACAAACCATGATTTACACTCACCGGCCACTTTAAAAGGTACACCTGTTTGGTGACTTTGAATGTGCACAACTATCTCTAGATTTTACAGAGAATGGTCAAGAAACATGAAAATATCTAGTAAATTATAATGCCTTGTTGATGTCAGAGATCAGAGAAGAATTACTTCAGGCTTATAGGAAAACAGGAGTAACTTAAGTGACCATGTGTTAATACCAAGATATACAGAAAAGCATCTCTAAACACACAACATGTTGAACCTTGAAGCTGATGGGCAAGCGCAGCAGAAGACCACACCAGGTACCACTCCTGTAATCTGGGACCAGAAAACTAAGGCTTCAATTTGCACAGGCTCACCAAAATTGGACAATAAAAGACCGGAAATGTTTCCTGGTCTGATGACTCTCCTTTCTGCTGTGAATTCTAATCAAACCTCTGAGAAATGTTTCTAGCACCTTGTTGAATCTACAGTATGCCAAAAGAATTAAGGCACATGTGAAGCCAAAAGGTGATCCAACCTGGTAATAGTGAGACATACCTAATTAAGTGTCTGGTGACGGTATATCTAATGTTAACACCTTGTGCCAGTACAGGATTAGGGTGCCCTTTACATTATGAAATGAAACAGAAAGTAAGGATGTGGATATTGCTGGGGTGAACAGGCTTGTAGAGAGTTCATCATATAATTGCTTCATCCATTTGGCATCTGGAGAGTCTGGAGGCAGCAGCAATGTTAAGGTGGGTATTATGTAAAATCTACATGAATGGCAGAACTTAAGATTTTCCAAGAAGGGGATCATAATGAGATTATATGTGCTATTCACATAATTAGTTTATATAGAGTGACATATAAGCTTTCAGTTAACAGCTATGCCTTGTTGAAAATTAATTTCTAGCCCTCTTAATGTGTTTGAGACCATCAGTTGAGTTGGTATACAGTGAGCTCTATTTGAGTAATGTTCTAATCCATATTATGGCAAGAACTACTCAACTAAGTACAGAAAAATGACAGTCGATCAATAAATCAAGAAATGAAGGTCAGTCAAGCCAAAAGATTTCAAGAACTTTGAAAGGATCCTCAAGTGCAGTCGCAAAAACCATCGAACGTCATGATGAAACTGGCTCTCATCAGGACTGCCCCAGGAAAGAAAGACCAAGAGTTACCTCTGTTGGACAGGTAAGTTCATCAGTATTACCAGCTTCAGAAACTGCAAGTTAACAGCACCCCAGATAAGAGCCCACCAACATCCTTAACAGAGTTCAAGTAGGACACAAATCACAACATCAACTGTTCAGGGAAGACTGCATGAATCTGGACTTCATGGTCAAATTGCTGCAAAGAAGCCACTTCTAAGGAAGAACAACAAGAGGAAGAGTTTGGCTTTGGGCCAAGGAACACAAGGAATTGATATTTTGGTATGATGAGTCAAAATGTGAGATTCTCGGTTCCATGTATGTATGCATTATTACCCACCAATCGGTCCACTGAATCATGAATATAAAGATAATAGTGGTTGTCTCATTTTCCTCTTTTTCTGGTGATTTTATGGTTCAGAATTGTATTCCACTGTATCTTCTCTGCAAAAATGATGGCAGATAAAGACCAACTTGACCAGAAATAACCAAAGTCTTTTAGAAAGTCATAATGGTTGCTATCTCTTGCTATTTTAATAATATCAACAAGGACAAATAAATATGCAGTTAAAAACATTATGCTCCTAATTCCTCTTTGGAATTACTTTGTAAACACATTTCTATCGAGGGTAAAAGTCAGTAGTGCAAAAGTTGTTAACAGCATGCATCTGTAGTAGCTGGAGGTGGATTACATTAAGAGATGCCTGAGTTCCCATTTATCATTTTTAAGCACATCTTGAATTGGAGCCAAAGAAATTCTGAAGGTAAACATCAGGTTTATAAAAAGTTTATACTGAGACAGAAAAGTTGGCACAGGGATAAAGAGAAGGTGTGCTAAAGTAAGAATGAAATAGTTCTTTGAATAAATGAGGCCATGGTGAGATTTCTGGCAGTGTAGAATGCACAGAGCAGCTATTCACCACTTACACACCTCCTCATCACAGTCACCACTTTCTCACTGACTCATATATCATTCATGTGATATTTGATGGAACAAATCAAGTGATGTGGTGCACAAAGATGGGTTTCTTGTGCTTATTTGATTTTATGATCTGAAATAATCTTGTTGGGCCCTCTCTGCTGATGTGATCTATGTAAAATGAAATATCTTAAATCAAGGGCATTTAAGCATTTTTTTTAATCTACTTTTTGTCCTGCAGGTTTTATGTAAGAACAGTTCATCAGTTTCAAGCGTTTTTTTTTTAAATGCTGCCATTACATTCATGCTGCCAACCCCATGTGTTTATAAACAAAAACAGAAATCTAATTATAATATCTTCATGATGTATGTGATACCTTTGTTTATCTAATAGACACTGATCCAAATCTTATTTCTAGCCGTAGCACAAGTGTATGCATATTTGTCAGGATCACTTATCTTAAGAACAACATTATAGCCTCCCAAGTGTGTGTGTGTGTGTGTGTGTGAGGTAAACTAAAGGTTATGAACATTAGCTATAATGTTATGCTTGTTCAGTTTGAGTTAGCCTATGTTGGTTCCATTATGTTTGCAGTTCTATTTCTCATGTTGTGTTTTATTTTCATGTTAGCTTAGTGAAGCTGACTTTGAGTGTTGTGTCCTACTGGGCTGATGATGATCCTCATGTCAGCACCGACAGTATTGTGTTGAGTGAAACTCAGCTAACTGTACAAAGTAAGTTGAGATGATGCACGGGCATTTTTCCTACACACTCAGAAAACACCTTTTAAGAAATCTCTGGTTTCCTTGAAACTATTTTTTTTCTCGTCCTAAAAAAGCTGGTACATAAAATTTTTCTGTTCAGGTAATTTGGCTTTTTAAAAAAATATTTGACAGTAATTATATATTGATTCTGCCCCTGTGTTCCATTTTTGAGACGTTAATAACATTTGTGCAACAGAAATATTCTCGCTCTATCCTGTCAGTAGACTTCAAAAGAGCTGTGTGAGATCCAATAGCCCAGTCTGAATAGTAGCTCCGCTGTCAAAATACAGCATCAGTTGGCAGCAATCGAAAATGCTTCTCTTTCAGTTTATAGCCGGTCTGATCTGGGGTCAGGTGTTGCGTCACCTGGACTGTAAAGAACATGACCCAGAGTGTAGACAAGTCCAGGGGCAAGGAGGTTTTCTGAGTGATTTAACACTTGTATTTCCTAACCCAAACACAATCATATTCCCAGGTTTATAGTGGAGCTTTGGTCTGAAGGAATAAAAGTGGTATCCCTGGAATTTAATTTAAATGTCTGCACAAGTTGAAGATCTTGGTTGTTTGATGAAGGGTAAAACATGAACATGATATCCAAAGGTATGAGAATAAGCTTTTAGAAAAATGAAACAATTTAATCTGTTATCATTACCTGAGTCTGTGTCAGTGTATCAGCAGAATGTGAGCCAAGGTGCCAACACACTTTTGTCCAGGGCCTGTATTGGAGCATTTCTCACTTGCCGCTTAAGAATTAGATGACTGTCAGTAGTAGCAAAGTGTTTCCCATTGTTACATTCATCTATTGCTTTTCTTCGTGTCCTTTATTTTGCATTTTAACATTTCTACTGACATTTGCGTCACTGTTGGTCGCAGTCAATGTGAATATATTGTGTCTGTTTGGACAGTGATACAGCCTCACAAGCATTTAATCCCTAAAAGATTTCTTCATAATGCCATACTGCTGTTCAAATCACATTGGGGACAGAAAACATTATCGGTATTAACATATATAAGTATATAAGTAAATCACATCAAATCCCCATGCTTGTGCTCTTCATGCCCACAGTGTTTTGGTCCCATGGTTAACAGAAGACAAATTAGCTGTCTGCTCTTAGCATTTAATCATGAATCTACACTTTCTGACATGCTTGTTCCTTTTGCTACTTTTCAGAGAGAAAACAATTTTTGTTCACATCCTTACATACTCAGAGCTGCTGCACAACACTGTCTGAATTCAACAGTGTTCATCTTTCCCCTAAGTGGAGTGTTCTGGATAAAGCATTACTAATTAAGGCAGGGATCCTCACATCCAGGCCTCGAGAGCCGGTGTCCTGCAGGTATTAGATGTGCCCCTGATTCAACACACCTGAATCAAATGGCTGAATTACCTCCTCAGTATGCAGTTAAGTTCTTCAGAGTCCTGCTAATGACATCTATATTTGACTAAGGTGTGTTGAAGCAGAGACACACCTAAAACCTGCAGGACACCGGCTCTCGAGACCTGGATGTGAGGATCCCTGAAGTTAGGCATTACTATAATTTACGATAGTCTGCAATGCACTGCATGTGCATTTATGCAGCATGTTTTCTGACATCAGTTTGTGTGGGCCATCCATCCATTCATCCACCTGTAGCCAGGTCACGGGGGCAGCAGCCTAAGCAAATAAGCCCAGACCTCCTTTTCCACAGCCACTGGGGCCTCCTCCTGGTAGGACATGCCTGGAGCACCCAAGAGCCACCCAGGAGGCATCTTAGTCAGACGCCTGAACCACATCAACTGACTCCTTTCAATGTGGAGGAGTAGCAGCTCTACTCTGAGTCTCTCCTGAATGAATGTACTCTTCACCCTATTGCTAAGGGAGAGGCCAGCTACCCTTCTGAGGATGCTCATTTACACTGTTTGCATCTGTGATCTTGTTCTATCAGTTTCTAACCAAAGCTCATGACCACAGGTGAGGGTAGGGATGTAGATTGGCCTCCTGCTCTTGATGGAAGCAACATGGATTGGCAAACTGGGCCCTGAATACCACTGATTGCATTTTCTCCACTATGAGATTGGGGAAAGGGGAGCCTGCTTGTTCTAGTGGAACTGACTCGATCGGCTAAGTAATCGACTCGTGGAGCTTGTCGAGACCCATGTTGGTCGAGGATGTAGAAGATGTTTACAAATTTGGCTTTATGGTAACAGGAACTCTTCTGTCTGGGCTGTCTGGATACCTGATTTACCAGGAAATCAAGAAAATCTGGGCTGCAACTCAACATCTGTCGAGAATGCAGAACCAGATGGATGGGCTATGCAGAGCAGTTCAGACTCAGATTCAAAGCCTAACAGACCTGAGCCACAAGCTGGATGCGTAGTCCAGCTGACAACGAGCTCGCAGGCGAAAAGGGATCAGATCTGGAAATAACGTATGGTTCTGCACAGTGAAGACGGTAACTGTGCAATTTGGAAAATTGGATTACTGAGCGGGTCCCCAGTGAACTGAAGGCTGTTGAGAAATAACAAGCAGCCTGTTCCAAAACCAAATCTGCATTATTAGGACTTCGTCTCCCTTGCCGGCCTTGAGGCTGGTAATCATATCTCTCCTGGGACAACATGTGACCGACGCTCACCCCATCTCTCCCTGTGATTTCTGTCAGCTGGAACGGGCACACCACCACTAACAGTGAACTGTTTTGGCTGGGAGCTGGGATCTGGCTCCTTAATGCCCTGACCTCTCTTGTTGCTGTTGGCAACCCCCCTCTCCTGGTCTTTACCTTACAAAAATTGCTATTCTGGCTTTAAATGTGCTATATACTTTTGCTAAGGTGTTTTGTTTTTACACTGATATGCTGCTCCTATGTGCACGTTAGGACATTTTTTTAACCTAACTCTCCTTTTGTTGATTGCTTTCTTTTTTTCCTGGGATTCATTGTGCTGGCGGCGCCCTTGAGGCTGCAGCTCCAGACACCCATTCCCAGTCTCCCATTCCCATCTCCCCTCTCTCATGAACAAGACCATGAGATACTTAAATTGCTCCACTCGGGCAGCAACTCGTCCCTGACCTGGAGTGGGCACTCCACTCTTTTCAGGCTGAGGATCATGGTGCTAATCTGTATACACGGTCACCACCTACCTGCAGAAGCTGGTAGTGCTGCAGCTCAGCTACCCATCAGCTGTCTCCTAAGTCCTGCAGGCCAACCAAGCCCCATAGGTGTCAGGTGTCAACCATCTGGTTCAAAGATTACTACTAACCGCCTTGCAGTCACAGCTTCATGCACCTGCCTCAACAATGGAAATGCGGAATATCTTCCATTCAGATTCAATGTCCTCAGCCTGCCTTGGATTGCTGTCAATGTTCTGCCAGAGGTGGGAGTTGAAGATCTTGAGGACTGGGGCATCTGCCATATGTATATTCCAGTATCTTCCCCCGCCACCTTTTCCAACTCACCATCAGGTGGTGATCAGATGACAGCTCAGCTACTCTATTCACTTGAGTGTACAGAAAATATGGCGTGTCACGGTGGTGTGTTACAAAATCAATTAGTGACTTGCAACCTAAGGTGTCCCAGTGCCATGTGCACTTGTGGACATCCTAATGTTCAAATGGTGTTTGTTATAGACAAATTGTGGTTTGCACAGAAGTCCAATAACAGAACACCACTGAGGTTCAGATCAGAATCAGAATTAGAATTAGAACTGGAATCTTTATTGTCATTGTACACGCAAGTTGCACAATGAAATTTAAAATGCATTCCTTCCAGGTGCCTCAGACAATAAATAAATAATAAAAGTATGAGTGATAAGAGAATTAATAAAATACAATACATAATAACAAAATATTTAAATTAGAAGACTCTAGCCCCAATACACGCACACCCCCACGCACACACACTCAGCACTACAACCCCACATCACTATCCATTGGACCGCATAGAGTTCAGTTCAATGGTGGCTCTGGCAAAAAAGCTCTTCCTTAGTCTGTTTGTTCTGGCCTTCATTGTCCTGAAACGTCTGCCAGATGGCAGTAACTGAAACAAAGAATGTCCAGGGTATGAGGGGTCCCAGAGGATGTTCTGTGCCCTCCTCTAGCAGCGGGCATTGAACACCTCCTGGAGTGAGCAGGCAGGCCGTTCTTCCCAGTCACACCCCTCCAGGTCTCACTGTCAATGCCCACATGAGCACTGAAGTCCCAGTAGGATGACAGAGTCACCGAATGGAGCACCCTGGAACAACACACCCAGCAACTCCAGGAAGGCTGGCTACTTTGAACTGTCATTTGGCGCATACGTGCAAATAGTCAGGACCCGTTCCTTGGCTTGAAGGTACAGGGAAGCAGCCATCTTGTCTGCCAGAGAAAAATCTGATGTGCAGGCAGCGAGCCAAGGGGATACAAGGATACCCACCCCAGCTCGCTGCCTCTCACTGAGGGCAATTGTAGACTGAAACAAAGTCCAGCCCTTCTCCAGAAGACTGGTTCCAGAGCCTAGGTCATGCACTGAGGTTAGCATGACTATATCTAGCTGGTATCGCTCAATCTCCTCCACTAGCTCAGTCTACTTCCCCACCAGAAACATGACGTTCCATGTCCCAATATCCAGCCTCGATTGCCTGTCAAGCTTTAGGTACAACAACAATGAATTTCTGCAGAAAATATCTGTTTTATGTTAGTGGGTAGAGGTAATTATTAATGGTTCCTCTCCCTGTAGATTTACAAGGTGGCTGATCTGACAGACGGATTGCTGTGCTAGGCATATCTGTGTTGAAAGCATTGATCTCTGGAATTAATGCTGGCCCCAGGGGAGTTGGTGGCAGTCAAGTAGTGTTTCTTTAATTATATATTTACATCAGGCGACTATTTCAAAAGGTGCTGATACATCTATTTTATTTCAGCAGTTACTCAGGTGGGAAAAGAATATATTTTTTTCCCAATAACATTAAATTGCAAAATAAAAATTACTGTTGTGGCCATCTCAAATGTAATTATTTAAGTTTATTAATTCATTTTAAAAAAATTATAGTTTTTTTGTACCAAACCACATACAATTTATGGTCCCAGCTGAAAACTCACCACTATGCTGGCACCAATGAGGCAATGTCAAGCAATTTGAAATTGCCTCATTGATAATCATAAAGGATGCTGATTAAAGCACTTGAGACAGTTGCTGTTTGTCCACAGGTTTTAAAATATAGAAAATATGAAACTGAAATAAAAATATACAAATGTATTAAAACACAAATGCAAATGTAAAGCATAATCTTTAAATTACATTTCCTATATGATCTGCCACATCAGTTGCAAGAATAGGCATGGCTGTACACTAAACATGCAACTTCAAAAACTTATCAGAGTTACAAATCACACTTCACAGTTTTAAAGTTTAAGGTTAAAAGTAGAGAAAGCTGTCAGATGGCGGGCAGATGCATGTGGATTGATGGCAGTCATCCGGCCAATATGTACACTTCCTTAAACTTCCAAATTCCTGTGATGTGACTATATACATTTAAAAACTATTTACAAAATCAATCAATCAATCAATCAGCAGTAAAATAGTTTCTTTGCAAAACCTCATGAGAACTTTGCCCACCCATCCCAGGTCAGGTTTCTGATCATAGAGAGTCTCAGGAGGACAACTGATTGTGAACCTTATATAGTCAGATGACATCACAGCCAAACAAGAGCATGATGGGCATGAACAACTGGTTTCAAATGATTTTGGTGAAGTGCAACACTTGGTTTTGGTTTCTCTACTCTGTTGTCTGATTTCTCATTATTCTAGCAGGCTTGGTTGTAAATGAACTGTTTTACCATTCACTGACTCTATACAGAAGTCTAAAGCTGTTCTTCTCAAGTACTCTGTCACGCTGGAACACATGTTCAGTGAGTAAAATAGTGGGACATTGAATATTAAATATATTAAACAAAATCAAAGCAAGCCAAAGATCTATTACTCTGCTCATCAATGATAACACATGCCTCCTGTTATGCTACAGTATCGTTATACTAAGCATGCTTTTGCCACTTTGGCATTAGCCCTGGCTTTTGCAGTTGCCACACTTGTAGCCAATGCACTTGAATATGCGGACAACATGACCTGGTCTTCAGGATAATTTTGACTCAGTGACGCAGGTAAGTGTTACAGAAGCTAATGAGCTATAGCTAAGATACTGATGCATGGTGACAGTTGCCATAGTAACATGCACTATACTATCTTGTCTTCAAATTGATGGAAATTCTTCCATTAAGACACTGGAGATAGTTGCTTTTGTCTACAGGTTTAATAATGTAGAAAGTGTGACACTGAATTATTGAAACTAAAATTGGCACAATTGCAAGTGTAAAGTATAATCTTTAAATTACATTTCCTATGTAATCTGTACTCAGGTAAGCTAAATCAATATTATATGGCACAGTTGCAAGAGTAAGCATGGCTGCACTCTAAATTTCAACAACTTACCAAAGTTAAAAATCACACGTCATCAATGTTACAAAATATAAGGATACAATTAGAGGTAACTTCCAAATATATACACAATGTTATAAAAGAAAAAGGATGGAGGGCAGATGCATGTGTGCAAGCTACAGTATATACATTCAGAACTATTCACAAAATCAACCACTGGTGGTGCTGGAAGTATAACTGCAGCAACACTGTCAGCACACTCACTTTGAAATTTCCCAGACTGTTATTTAACCTGACCTACCTGAATTAGTCATAAATGTGTCGTACTCATCATCATTTTTCAACAAGAGCCTGAAGGATTTAAGGCATCTTGCTCATTGCAAAGCATATCAAAGATTTGGCTCTTGTAGGCTAAATTTTAAAATACTGGACCTATCTAGAATGATTGTAA
>VUQJ01021631.1:3928-14201 GCA_015108635.1 Andinoacara biseriatus | reverse complement strand
AAGCTTATTGGAATTTAACAAACTCTGTTTTTGCCCTTTTGCCTGTATTTCCAAGTATGTCTCTATGTAAATTTTTAAAAAAAAATCACTGCACCTATTTCCCATGATTTTTATGACAAAATAGATGACAAAGGCACCTAAACACACAAAGAAATTTTTAGTGAACTTTAAGAAGTGAATCCAGAAAAATCAGTGGCTATGAAATGCAACCTGAGTTCACTACCTAAAGGTATACTGTGGGAGCATTTAAAAAAAAATCAGCAAAAAAACACTACGCATTTCTTATTCTCCTGTCTACACAACAGTCTGTCATGACTGCAAACTCTCCAGAGAGACAAGGAGATGGGGGAATAAACAAGGAGTCGCTGGTGAAGCAGTTTGTTAGAACAGCGCTTCACGGACAGCTGAGCACATAGTGAGACAAAGTGATCTGAAAGCCAACAAACAATTTAGAGTTCAAACTCAGCAAATACAGCCAGCATTATGAATCCAGCACATGGGCCTAAACATCTGCGCTGGTAGTTCTGAGCTTTCGTTTGAGGTGGTTGTCAATGCGCCATCTGTCTTAGAAAGGACTAAACGGTTCTCCTACCAGGAGAATAGAAGGGAAGGAAAGAGTTGGCTCAGCTGAATGCTCAGTCTGAAACATTCCTTAATAGGAAGTGCTTGACTGAAGAGGCAGAAATCGGAGCACTCAAACACACAGACAGGTATACATAGCAAACACAGGGATATTGTACCTGTGTCAACACTGCACCTGCAAGGCTTCACTGTGGACCTGCATAGCCTATGGCATAGGAATGTGCCCTAAAATTGAGATCTTTCCAGGGCCAAAACTCACACAGCATCTATAAACTGAGAAAAAAAGTTATTTTCCATTTCATGCTCCATAAGTTTCAAGAACCACTGTGCTTACAAATCTGCCACACATGTAAACACACATGCACACAGCTACTAGTTGGTGTAATGAGTCATGACCAGATCTGTCAACAGTTCTCTAACTACAACCTGTGGGAAGACCTGTTGATATGATGGGGAATTAATAGAATGTAATTATTTTATCGTCTTTACCTTACAATATAGAGCACCTTGAAGCGACTGTTTCTTGTGATTTGGTGCTATATAAATAAAACTGAATTGAATTGCCTCAGAAGTGGTTCTTGTTGTTTGCCAGGTATGTGGAAAAATGAGCAAGGTTTCTAAAGCCTTTTCCATTCTTCATGTGACTCTTTCTGTAACCATAATAAATACTGTGAATACCTACAAAGAAAAAGTTAACGTTAAGTGTTCCTTTATCCTCTTAATCTGACTATCACATTTTTGTTCTCTTTGGAATATCTATAAATTATATTTTTTTTACATCTAATTAGTTTGGATAAAATGTTTCATACATTTCATCATAAGTTTGTTAAAAAGTAAAAGAAGCAGGAAGCAGTAACACAGTGATCAGGGACGACAGGAAGTCAATGTCACGCATTGCTTTGTTGCAGATGGTTGATCGCTAGTGGGCGTTCCAGGTTCTGGTTGGAAGGTAGCCCTCTGATTTATTTACTACCCTGTCATATGTCTGGATACTCTTTGCTAAAGTTGACAGAAGTTTCAAGACCTGCCCACTTGACCCACCCATGTTCACTTGAAGTTGCTGAATGTCACTGACTTCTTGTGTGGATGGGGCTTTAAACTTTTTTCTACTTTGAAGTGACCCATTAATGCAACTACCAATGAGAGCAAAAGATGCTGCTGATTGACATGACACAAAGGTAAATACACTACATGGACAAAAATACCTATCTACAGGATTTCCTCAGCCATGGAAACCCATGCCATGACGATCCTGGTGTGGATTTTGTGCTGATGTTCATGCCAGAGGAGGTTTGGAACTCTGCAGCTACTGAGTCAGCAGACAGTTGGTGATTTTTACATCTTCTTACATCCTTTGCAACATACCTGCTAATTCACTGTCTCGAGAAAGGTAGAACTATCCATTTTCTCAGATGATTTTGGAGGAGGTATTACTGTTTGATTAATTACAGGGAACATTTATAAAGCATAAATCATCTCACATGTGTTCAAAAAACAAATAAAAGAAAACAACAAAACGTGATTATGTGAAGCAGGAGAGAATAAAACAGGCTTGGATAGCTCAGACTTAGCAAAAGTAAGCAAAAGTGTACGTTTGGCCTCCAAACATTGGCAGATAGGCACAATTTTGTTATTATCCAAATTAATAAGTGAAGAAAAAAGGATTTGCTGTTTTTTTCCAGTGCTGTTAGAATATGAAAATGTGTTTTTTCTTCACATATAAATAGTGTTTGCAGGTTAAGCTGGTTTTCATGACCACACTGCATGTGCTTTGGCCCTGCTCAAAGCCCAGTGGCTTAACAGAACCACAATGATCAAACGATCATTTTGTTTAGCTTAAGCCAGAGCCCGCAGGCGGACTGCGGGTCTTGGCAATTTTGTGCAGCCTGCAAGCATAAAATGGGGCAGTGAAGGATCCAGATTTTATGTCATGCTGGCACATACACCACAGAGCGAGACCAAGCAGTTCTCCTAAATTTAAACTCTTCTGTTCTAGGCATCAGAGCTAACTAAACCATTCTAACAGCAATAAGTGGTTAATTAAGCAGTTAAAAAGCTGTGCAGAACTGACAGTAACCAACATAAGCCAACAGTCTCTGAACAGACATATTACAGACATTATTACAGGTGATTAAAGGAGGTTTTTTCCTTGTGCAGCCCCCGGTCATAAGCTGGTTTCAGAAACTGACACCCAGTTTCAATCAAAACTCTCATAACCCTACAGCTAGAGTTACTAAAACAGGATCTTCCAGACAAAAAGTAGCTTATTGTGAGCCGTGCCAGCAGTGACACAGACACACACTCAGCTCACAATGGCAATATATGTAACCTCAATGAAAACAGCCCTCCTTGATCAACCACTGATTCGATGTTTTTCCTCTGTAGCCCTTCAGTTTTTGTGCTGTTATTATAGAATTGATGAGCATGGTGGTGTGCGGCGCTGTGAACACAGCTAATGAAAAGAGATTAAATAAAAGCACTGATGAGCAGACAGTGACTGAAGCCTCATCACATCTGTAGTGTCATCCACTTAACTCTGATGGCAAATCGAACTTCAGAACAAAGAGATGGGAGACAGAGCGGTAATAAGTAAGATGAAAGAGAGCATAAAAAGCAGGCCAGTCAGGGATAATTTGTGAAGGGGCCCCATCAAAATTTACGCACTGACATTCGTCCTAAAAGGCAGCAGGCATACCCCGCCTTCACCACTGCCCTCTCTTGGCTTCAAGTAATGGATTTACATTCTCAGGCGTGGTGTGTGCAAACATACATACAAACACATAGCATATGGAGGTTGCCAACTTACTGAGCCATGCAGCAATCAAAAGAGTCACTTCGGTTTCATGCCGCTGCTGTGTTTTGCATACGATAGCCAATTATAAATAAAACTGGCACATTGGCTTTCTCTCGTTTACAGATCGACAGACAAGGCGGCTATTTTTACCTCTGCATAAAAGCAGAAACTGTTTTCACACTCCGCCAACTGGAACTGCGCCTTTCATTAAGGAAATCTATTTAGAGCTGAGCAGGGGAGAGGCAAAGGAGTGGGGGAAAGATGAGCACTGATTACATCTTTCAATGAAAATGTTTGAGGCTCTGTCTGTTATTTCATCACCACACAGCGCAGGCACTTTGCAATAAAATGAGGCAGAGTGTGTTTTGCTTTTAGGATCCTGAATCGAGACAACACAGTTCAAGAAGTGTAGCTAGCTTATCTCCAGGACTCAGCTGGTGTCAATCACATGTGTAGTGTTGGATGAGCAGGTCAGTGAACTGTGACCCCACCATCTGTGTGTGTGTCAGATGCAATTATGCTCATAAGCACATCAGTAGACTTATGTGGATAAGCACTAATAAATTTACACACTAAAAGCAATTAGAAGCAAATTGATACCTGACTTAAATGACATAAAAGGTACAAATAAAGGTAAAAGAAATACATGACCTGGAAATATTTTGGGAAAAAAACACAAAAGGAAGTAAAATATCCTTTCATCACATCTAGTCCCAGATTTCTTGATATATCCTTTATAGTCTGCAGGTTCCATTCTTTGAAATGATGCACACGAATCTCTCTTTTCACACTGAAGAAATGAGACGTCTTACCCTCATCAAACACAATACCTAGCTACCATCAGATACACTCACTGCTGTTCATGATCTCATTGTCTAAACCTCCTCCTGTTTTTAGTGTAAGTAAAACTGACAGGGCGTGTCGAGACATCCTTTCCCTGCATGCACCACTAATAGCAGCTGAAGCTTCCCAGTTGGCTTTTCATTAAGTACCAGTCACCTGGGTGGTGGACCATTCACTCATTTACTCAGACTACATGATATTTTTGCTTCTTATGTTGTCCATTGTTTCAAATTAAGTGGCTGTGGAGTCATACTAGGTGCCTGCTAGGCCCCCATTTATTGGGGTCACTAAAACTCTTCGGTGTAGTGTTGGTGCCTCTTGGAACATTTTTAATGGAATTATCTGACAAATAATGCAGTTTGTAGTGAGGTGCAAGCTGTCCAAGAAATTTTTGGGTCAAATCATTTGTACGCAAGAGGTCAGGAGAGAAATGCAACAGGGAGTGTCTACAGCCATCTGTAAAAACACAGTGGAGGCTCTGTCATGCCTGGGCCTAAATTTCACTCTCTGGTGTTGGGAATGTTGTCACAATTGATGGAATTATGAACTCAGATTTGATCCACCATGCAAAAGAAGAGCTTTGAATATCCTTCAAGAACCCAAAAGAACTATTTCTGGAGACTATGACAAGAAAGTTGCCTAAGAGAATTCAGGCTGTGTTGAAGAATAAAGGTGATCATACCAAATATTGACTGTCAAACTCATTAAAATTAAATAAACTCTGTTTTTGCCTAATGTACTGTATTTCTTTGCATGTTTGTACAATAAACAACTGCATATATTCCCCATTTTCCTTAAAAAAAAAAAAACGATGGGTACTCTATACTGTATGCAAAATCTCCCCAGCTAGACAACATTCCTAAAAGAACTATAAGACATTTATTTGTGTGGTTCCAGTCAGTTGTTTGGGGATTTTCTATGCCACCAACCAAGAAGTTAAAAGGGAAACACTTTTGTGGAAAGTATGCAGCCATGTGAAAGTGTTTAATCACTAAGCTCCTGTGGGCACATGCTTGGGGGATTTTCGATGTGGCATTGGAAGCATGCTGTCAACACAAAGGCAGCTGTGGACACACTTATGGATCACACATAAACAAACACACACACACACACGGGGATAAAGCCCCAAATCAAACATGTTGCCATTCACTGACAATTCCTAAGAAGTGACGAACAGTCCTGTTGTGAGGCTGCAGTCAAGAGCTATCTGAAGATGAGCCATGTTTCCAATCTGTACACCTGGGGACTTTAATATCAGGAATCACAAACATCAAGATTTAAGAGAATCACCATCTAGGTCATGGCAGCTCAAGGAGAGAGAAGCATTTTACATGTTTTTTACCAGTGGGATGGCAAAGAAGTCTCAAAGAAACACTCATAGTCACATATCAAAGCCATCTGATGAGTCTTCCCTGGGAGCACAAAACCAACTGTGTGTGCTCCATTTTAGGGTGTGATTTAAACATGCTTAATATAGTGTATCAAATAAATCCTGAACATAAACTGTGGTCTACCCTTAAATCCCTAGAAATCCTCAAAAAAAAAAAAATCATGATGTGCACTTTGGTGTGCAAATCAGTCAGGACAGACGGAAGAATCCATGAAAGACCCTTTTTTTTTCTCCTGACGACACATACTGTGTGTAATCATGCTACAATAACGGCAGCCTTTCCAGATTCGTGCGTCTAGAGGACAAACAGAGGCAGGGACACTTTGATTATGAGGGAGAGCGAGGGCAGTGCAGCTGCTGTCCCCGCTAACAGCATCTCCTCTGCTTCATTAGACATCGCCTGTGTCTGTGCTCAGTCTTGATGTTTGTTTCAGTCGATGGGAAACATGTATCAAAGCGTTCTGAGGTTTGCTCTCTTGCTTCCTGTGTGCAGAGAAAGAAAGCACTTAAACAGCAACAAAATCCTCTCCAGGGACTGGGGAGATGAGTGAAGGGGAAACAGAGCAACGCAGCACTTTGATTCCAGTCCCCGATGGTCTGAAATCCAGAAATGATAGCTGTATGTACAGAGTCGCATGGGAGCTGGTAAAAATGATATGATGGCGAAGGTTTTGTACACGGCTCAAACTGCTTTAAAGAGGTGGGAGCAAAGCCAACGAGAGAGGCCAAAAAGAATGAGATGCTCTTGTTGTTTCTTTGCTGCGTAAACATCACTACGAGAGATGACAGGATAAAATTTGCTCTGTCTAAATCAAACACAAACGATCCATCATTGTCCTTATCTTTGGACGCTTTATTTTCAACTGAATAGGTAAAAACTCGTAATTAGAAGGTGAGATTTTGATTTATGAGAAACTTTCAAGGCTTCAAACTGAGGCATGGTGGGAAGAAACAAATGTATACAAACTGTCAGCAAAGAGGCAAAAAAAAAGTTCATTTTTGTTTAGTTCAGTTGTCCTGAAATATGACAATAGGATGGCATGGCGGTACAAAAAGTGAAGGCAAAACTTTCTTACCTGCGCGCACCTGGCCAATCTACCTAGTGGTCACCTTTTTTAATTCTTTTTGGGAAATTTTAAATATTTTATTGGGCGACCTGTTGCATGTCACATCCCTCTCGTCTCATGTTCCACACACCTGGTCTATACATATTTTTTATACAGCTATCTTATGTCTGCCTCCTCATTACACTGCCAGATAAACTATCCCACACATGATACTAGACTTCCACACGTACAGATGAACTTTGCCGTGTGCGTCTTTACATTAGATACATAAATCCTTGAATCTTGCTCTTTGTTTCTCAGCAGCTTTTATCTTTTGTTCCCCGTGCAGCAACACAGGGTGGATTAAAAGCTTTCTTTCCTGGTCTTCGGTGGCCCGTCGTTTTTTCTTTTCACTTCACAGAAGTTAGGGGTCTCCAAGGTCAGTGCCTTGACAAATGGAGCAACTCATTGTGTGGACCAAGAAGGAGAGGAGACTTAAAGAGCGAAAGGATATTTGTTGCTACCAGAGCAGACAGAGACCCTGCCATTTGGACAACCCTATGTTTTTTTCCAACCAACGCCCACTTGAGGAAACTCAAAGCTGTGCAGCACGCATAAAGACAGCAGCTTGAGAGGCCCACTTAATGCTTGTCCATAGAATACGCTCCATCAATTATATACACACACACACATTAATCCCATGGGACCTCTGTCTCCCCCTTAAAAAGTGAGGCTGACACGAGACTCAGATTTAACCCTAAAAATCCCAGCTGACCCTGGCACTCATGCACACTCACACATACATTTGCATACAATTCCCCACATGAGAAAGTGTGGGGGGGGGTCCAAGGCCCGGCAGGTGATGCAGTATCGTCACACACTCCAGGCTGTGTGAGTATAAGTGTGTGTGTACTCACATGTGTGTGTGTGTGAGACAGACGGGGGCTCGTTTGCCGTCTGTCAGTCCAACCTGCTTTTTGCATCATCAGCCAGTCGCTGTTTCTCTTCTCCTGGGGTTTCTTGGTTGTGTGTGTGTGTGTGTGTGTGTGTGTGTGTGTGTGTGTGTGTGTGTGTGTGTCTGTGTCTGTCTGTGTGTGCATGGTGGCATGTGTTTCTTACAAGACTGCTCTGACTCACAGATCTAGGATTGTGTATCATCCTAATTGCATTATTGAGGTTTACATCGGTTAATGACACACCCACCATAGCTCCCATGATTCCAGGAGTTTGGTTTGACAGCGAAGCAGCCTGGTTACATGTTATGCCATAATTGTTACCCAGCAGGCAGAGGATTTAAAGCTGCACAAGGCAAGATTTTGATCTGAAAATATATTTATCAACTCACCATGACTCACAAACTGGGATTGAAGGGGAAAAAATGGCTATCCCTATTTCATCTGCTGTAATCTGACTGATTCAACTCATTTAGCCCCGTGAAACTTCGATGCTGCTTTTGTTTTCTCACAAAAAGCAACTAATCAAAATTTCGCAGTAATATAAATTTATAAAAAAGCACTGCGTAAGCAATTGTGATAGATGAACAGAGCAGGAAAATAGTTGCATAATGTTTCTGGTATCTAGATTTTTTTTGTTTTTTTGTTTGTTGATTATTTTTACCTTTGTACCACATGGCTAAATCCCCCAGTGCAGGTTTAAGTCACTTCTATTAATGATAAAGCCATAATTATAGCATAATTACAATGACAAGGTCATGATCCATAGGCTTTTCACACTATAACAAGCTAAACTTTGGGCTTTTTTTTAAATATTAAATATAACTTTAATAATTTGTCCTGTTCCTACTGATATCTTTGGTGCAATACTGCAACTCAGTTCTTCCAAAATCATTCCTATGTTTCATGACCTTTACGCAAGACACTGCAATTTTTAATTAATTAATATATCCGTGTTGCTTGGAGCTGATAATAAAGATTGAGGCACAGGTTACCCACAGTTCACACACAGATGAGCACCTTCAAGGACAACACAGTTCCACAATGAGTGAAACATGCACATGGAAGAAGATACAAGCCACTAAAGGTTGTGATACATACCTTGTCAAACAAAGACTTCCATTGCTGAGACAAGTAAAAAGAGAAAAAAAATAGAGTATGTGAAGCAGTGAGTAAGAGGAAGAGATGGGAAGAAAAATAAACTCAGAAACAGGTGCCAGGCAGGAGGGAAGCACCTGTTTGGTAATGATGAATCCCGGCCAAAAGGGCTTCCTTTACTATGCGCATTTGCCTTAATTGCGATCCTGCAATCGCATGCTGCTATTATCTGATCATTATGGTCAATGAGCTGCATCAAAAGATAATAAGGCACCAGAAGTGTGGCTCATTATGTGCAAAAGGTAGTATCCTGTGTGAGTGTGTCTCTTTGAAAAAGATGAAACATTGTGCGGTGTGTCTGTAGTAACCCCGATCTCAAAAGTAGAATAAACAATATTTTAAATTCCATCTGGTGTTCCTGTAAAACTCCAATTATTATGAGTTGTGCCATTGAATTTAGAGACACGCTGCACTTAAACTATAACAGCCCGGTTAAGAAACTACACATGGGGTTTTGTTCAACTTCGCTCAGTGAAAGAGAAACTGAAGGTCCTGATTCATAACTGTGAAAATGTCAAAAGGGTACAGGGGAAAGTGTTTATTTGACACCGCATTGTGTAGACTTACTTCTTCTGGAGCCACTGGAATGACTTCGGTACTTTCCAAAACCTCGATCTCCTCGCCCTCTGCGTTGGCCGCCACCGCCGGAGAGATGTTTACCGGCGTCTCGCGGGTTCCGCCTGTCATTCTCGGGCTGCCCTTCTCCATACACCCACGGAGAGCAGCGATGCGGTCCTTAGGAATGACTCCACATGCTGTATAGTTTAAAATCCCATGCTCCAACTATGATAAATTAAAAGTGTGCGCAATCCAGTTGTGTCCGACGCACTTCCACATAGACCGAGCAAAGCTTAATCCACAAAGGAAAAGTTGACGTGTAATAGTTTAGTAAAAGCTAGTTAGGGGTTTAAAAGTCGCCATGCGGTGTCACACCATCTGTCAACACATTGTTAGTCAGCAGTGACGGAGATTTTCAGAGCTGGAGATGAGTCTTTCCGCGAAAAGAGGCAGTGATCCAAGTTTGTGATGCTGGGGACGCACGTTGGCAGAGCGAGTCTTCTCACTGCGAGGGGTGCGACGCAGAAGCAGCAGCAGAGCGCAGATCCAACTGAAAAAAAAATAATTACATCATCAGTAGTGACAACAACATGAAACCCAGGACAGAGATGACGACATCGACCTATGAAGTCTCATATTCCTTCCCCGTGCAGAGGAACCGGTAAAAGTCTACTTAAGAAAGGTGGGCACATGGCGTGCCGGGAAAGAAGTTCAGTTCTGTTTTTTGTTTTTTTTGTGGTGCGTCACGTTACCTGGCACGCTGTTTTCTGCCGGTCGACGAAGCAGAGTGGGGACGGCCGTCTGGTTTCTCCACCGCGCACCGCTAGGAAGCCTCCAGTGGGGGCGGGGGGCACACACCGACTGCCTCCGATGGGATGGTTGGATCAGTTCCAATAGACGCTACGACTCTGCTCAATCCGCATACGTCCTCCCAGGCACGGAGGGAGAG
>VUQJ01021629.1:8065-18443 GCA_015108635.1 Andinoacara biseriatus | reverse complement strand
TGATTTTTGCTCATCTGTGAAGAATTTTTCGGAGATACTCCTGTAAGACCACGCTGCCGTGTTAGCAGTGCTTTTCAAGAGGCTCACAACCATACCTGTCTATCACCAGCAGATACACCTGTAGGGAATGTATTTGCCTTTCACCTTCTGCTGCTTGTTAACAAGGAAATTATGTATATTCACAGAGCTTCCTCACTATCAGAGCTAACTTTTAAATGAAACTTTATATTAAAGGTTTACAATAATTCCTGTAAACAATATGACCATTACAAGACAAACATATACAATAATATAGAAGGAGATATAAGTAGATGCAAGGTAAAGAATGCAGCCTGCACTGGGTACATGCCTGGAACACCTCATCCAAGAGGCCCCCAGGAGGCATCCTAGTCAAATGCCTCAACCATCTCAACTGGCTCCAGGTGTTATAGTGGGAACCCTGGTGGATCCAAGGTGGATCCAAAGGAGTCCAGGTGGGGGAACCCTGATATAAGCTGAGATCAGACAACCCTCTCCGGTATAGTGATGATGAATGAAAACCTCCACGAATGCTTGGCTTATAGTGAAATAATGTTATTGGGACAACAGAGCACTACTGAAAGTTACACTTGTTACTGAGATGGTTATAAATGTTAATGTTTAAACTGATACCTCTTTAAAATGAAACTACCACAAAATTGAGAGTATATACTACAAAGTACTTTTTCCCTCTATGAAGCTATTGGCTCTGTCCACCTGAGGAAGATCAACTTAGAGTTGTACTTGCATCTACTCATTATTTGCAGCACTGAACTGCAGCACTGCTTACCTCTGATTAGCCTTGACATCCGTGTCATTAGGAACAGACTTGACTGAAAAGAGGTGGTTTTATCCTGACGAGGGACGATGTTAGGAAAACTGGAACTCTGAGCAGGTGTTGTCATCGTTTCCGCGTGAAGACTCACATTGTCAGTCAGTTTTTTGCTGCGGACTGGCTTGATCCTCTTTCCAGCCAGAATAAAAAAGAGAGTCAGATTCTGTGTTTTTGCCATATTCAAGAGGACACACACACATGATTACACATGTTTAAGTGTTTGTCAGAAATGGGGGGGGGGGGGCAAACCAACAAAAAGGAAACAATCTTTCAAAGTCTTAACCAGCTAAACATGTTCTTACTTTAAAGTTAACCCTACTTTACATCCACAATGTTATAACATGCTGCTAATACCGTTAGCAGCAGCAAAGCCAGCTTCAGGTACCGCTGGTGTCGTTATCCCACAGAAGGAAACAGCTCTGGGTGAAATGGCTCAGCACCTTTGAACCTCTGATTGGACACAGTCTGTGTCAGGCATGCATCGCTCTCTCGCTCATTTTAAAGTAGCAGGTTACCTGTTTGTACGGCAGACAGTCCAAAGCTGTTCAGTTTACCGCACAGTTCATGCACACAGACTAATTACCCTCTTTAAAAAAACAAAAACTGACACTGGTAATTAAAATACCTGCTGGTTACATTTCTGATTAATGGGCTAATTGCTGCAGTTCTAATGGAAATGTTTTGCCTTGAAATTAAAATTATTTATCAAATATAAACCAAATGTTTAACATTGTGTTTCTGTAGAAATGAAGGTATGAATGTTCTGAATGGTCTGAAAAGTTTTATGCATAGATTTAAAGGAACAATTCAGCAATATGCAGACAAACAAATACTTGCTAGTGACATTATGGTATTTTCATCATTATTTTAAAAAATAAAGTTATTTTTCACAGTAAAAATGTGTGATTTCTACAGATTTAAAAAAGGTAAAAAGTTATGTATTGTTTCTTTATTTAGAGTAATTAAATGTTTCTACCACAGCGAGATTTTAGATTTGTTACTGTGGCATTGTTTTATTCACTGTTATTTTATTTACTTTTTTCACAGTGTATAAATGTGAATTTGTTCAATTTAAGAGAATTTGTTGTAAAATTCTGTAAAGAATTAACAGGAATAAATATGAAAGTAATAAAGACTAAATGAGATTATTTATCCTGAGAAAGTCCAGGGGAGCTTTATAAGGTTGAGAGCCAAGGTGAAGAAAGAGTCATCATGTTTCAGTAATCTAGAGAAATGTAGAAAGCACAGAACTGTAATCACTGGCCTGCTGGTGACTGGATGGAAAGCTTGAAGGTTTATTCCAAACTGTGCTCCTCAGATTATTGGCTTCTTTGATAAACTGTAGCTACTGTATTGAGGACACCTTTAAAGATTCGTGTGAGTCTGAATTTAAAACTGAGGAACTGGCTTAAATGGTCATGAAACAAACGGCTTACCGCTAATTTTCTATCTCTCCTGGAACTGGCTGAAATGCAGCCCCCCGAAAATTTTATTCAGAATTGTTGTGTGTGCATCACTGAAGACAGCTTGTGTTTCATGAAATACCAAAAGGAGCAGACGTGAAGGACATGAAGAGGGTTGGTGTGAGAGGATGCTAAGGACAGGGTGATATGGATGCAGGTGGAGTCTTGCTCCCAGCAGCTGAAAGAAGATTAAAAACTGCAGAGCAGAAACAAATGCTCGAAACACTCAGTGTAAGGAATGAGTGACAGTCCCAGGTATGAGCCATCCACCCTGTTACACTCACACACAACCACAAGACGTGCTTTTTGCATTAGATTTAGCACAATCTGTGTCTCAGAGCGTTAGTAAATCTGACGCTTTTATGTCCCTTCTTCTTTCAAATTCCAAGCTTTGTAATGAAGAGATATATTTCAAAGGATGTTCTTGTTTATATGACCTGTATAAAGGGTAAAACACTGTGAAGGAGACCAGTGATTTTATCTTTTATTAAGTCCCTGTGGTTAGGAAACGAGATGGGAGGTACTTTTTGGGAGGCATCCATTTGTTTATGTCCTTCAATATCCGAAATATCCGACTTTCCGAACATTACGGAATGCGGCATTGATTTCGAGGCGGGGCCTATGGTCTGCACCAATCAGAAATAAAAGTTGGGCGTCGTGGGCGGGGAAAGGAAGACGCTTTCAAACTCACGCCCAGAGTCGAAGATCGAAATGGCGGCGCCAGCAGAAGGGATGGAGGTAAGGTTTTACAGTGGTAAATGAAGTGACTCTCGTATTTATCTTTTTAAACGACACATCTTTCTTTTCTTTTTTTTGAACCCAGGTGACACTGTGTAAATTGTTACAGTCTTGTTAGGTTTAGTCACCACATACGTATCAGATAGTGATGCATCCATTTTAACTTGGCTAGCGTTACTTGAGGGATAGATCTGTCGTTGGCGCTCATTCATCTAATGTCTGACCGACAAAGGTCATTCAAACGGTTCATCCAACCCGTATTTTGGGTAATCTATATTCCTGATGACGTTGAAAGGTTTAAGGAAATATTTAGGGTAGAACTGCTGTTTTAGCTGATGCGTCAGCATCACAGAGCGAGGCTCTTGGACCGCATGGGGGCTAGCTTCCGAACCAGTTAGCTAGCTGTGCTAGATGGAAGCTGTCTCATTATGTTTACACACTTTACCTGTTAACTTGCTGTAAACAAATAATTCCGGGGGATGATTTTTTTTTCTCTCCAAAATTTGGTTTATTGGTAGCATCAGCACTTAACTTTGCTGACGTTAGTAGCACACCACAACGTTAATAAAGAACCACATTGAAGACGAGTGTTGTGTGTTTTGTGCTCTGCGTCTTACTGAGGCCCAGAAGTTTGATCACTGTATTTGAGACCGATAATTATAGACGAGGTAGTTGGTGTGGTGTAGAAACTGATTATCCTTGAGGAAAGCTAAGCTCACGACTACTATAAACCACGTGCCACCTTCTTTTGTTGCGCCGGTGTACCGGATTAAAGTGGACATGAAATGCTACGTGTGTGCAGCCTAATTTACACCACGGATCCTTATTCTTAAATCTGTCAAAAAATTTAACACTATCCGTGACGCTAGATTTAAAATGAGTATTTTGAGTTATAGTTTACAGAGCACGTGTAGCGCCATCTTGTCCGAGTGAGTAGGTTGGTTGGTTTGTTACTGCCGACACTTTTGTGTTGCTTTTTTAAATGTTAAAAACCAAGGAAACACGGTTCACTGTATCTCATAAGGAGTCAGTGTTTTTTTTTTTGTTTTTTTTTCCTTCATTCTTGGCCAGCTGCTCTGAAACGGGGTAATCCACCTGTTGGCTCTAATGCTGGGGTTAGCAGAGCACCCAGTCAATGAGGAGTGGGTGTTTGCATCATATTTTGTACTCGGGACAACTACCCTGCTCCAAAGTCTAGTATGGACAGTGTTAAATCTGTTTTTTTTTTTTTTTTCTATTTTTTTTTTTTTAAATAGTAGGGTTCCGTGGTGTAAATTAGGCAGAATACATGTGTTGTTTCATGTTTACTTTAACTAGTGATAGTGAAACAGATGTGTAGTGCTTTTCTACTACGGCAGCTAAAATATGCACGTGAACTGTTAATGAGACAGAAGTATTTATCTAATTAATTCACAAAGTCAAGAGCCCCCCGCCCCCCCCGGGTCGTGCGATAGTGTGAAATTTTCCAGGCTGGAAGCCTGTCTTATCAAAATAATAGAACGTGATGATTTCTTAGAAAATTTGATTTAAAAACAGCACAGGCTGTTGGCTATAAATTGCTAATACTGCCCAGTTAAAAGTGCTAATGCTAGTTTGTGACCCACTGGGACACAAACTTCAATACAAGAGCAGTAAATTTAGGTCAGAGTAATGAGTAATATCACAAAATAACCACCTCCTATTACCAATTTTGATTCGCCTATTTACACACTTGTATATAATACACTGCGGGCCCTGCAGTACCTTTGGCCCACACTTTGGGAACCGCTGGAATAATTGATAGAATACTCAATTACTAAAATAATCAATAGTTGCAGCCCTAAACATTTGATTGTCCAGTTGTGTCTATCTCTAGCCCCAGAACTTTTATTGGTTTTATAATGACAAAGACTGGTCGTAAATTCCTGTGCCTTGGACATGACTGTGAGTTTACCAAAGATAATGCTTATTTGAGACAATCTTGGCCTGTTGTGAGGTTTCGCAGGGAGAGAGCTCAGTCAAGCCTGCAGCTGAGGACATGACGTCAAAGGACTACTACTTTGACTCATATGCCCACTTTGGAATCCATGAGGTATTTTTTTTTAATTGGTTTCAAATGTCTATATTTAGACCAGTAATTCCATTAAAGTTGTTTTGTGTATCAATTCTTGAAAAGTTCTCGGGTCTTTTAATTGCTACCCTAGGAGATGCTGAAGGATGAAGTTCGCACTCTCACGTACCGCAATTCCATGTTCCACAACAAGCACCTGTTTAAGGACAAGGTGGTCCTGGATGTGGGCAGCGGGACGGGTATCCTCTGCATGTTTGCTGCCAAAGCTGGAGCCAAGAAGGTCATCGGGGTAGGTGTTTTTAAATAAATAAATAAAATTCAGAAATCAATTTATCGCATTATTCTACTGTTGGTAATAAAAACACTAGCTGACCTCTTGAGATGGTTAAATGGGTGAATTCAGGTGTTCTTCTGGTATTTTTGGCTTAATAGATCGAGTGCAGCAGTATCTCTGACTACGCTGTGAAAATTGTCAAAGCCAACAACCTTGATGATGGTGAGTAAATAGAACCCTACTTTGCTGTGGGCTTTATCAGTCATGAACATATTAGAATGATCATTTTGACCTCTTATGTCTCCAGTTGTTACCATCATTAAGGGGAAGGTGGAAGAGGTGGAGCTACCTGTGGAGGGCGTAGACATCATCATATCGGAGTGGATGGGCTACTGCCTCTTTTATGAGTCCATGCTTAATACAGTTATTTATGCCAGGGACAAATGGCTGGTAAGTGTACATTTCCTCCAGGCTCAACATTCTCACTTACAGTGCCCCATGAATGAACCTCAAAAACACTGAGTTTAATTCTGTTTCATATTAGTTTGGTCATTGCTCAATTTTAAACATTCTCACCTTCACACCGCTGTAAGGTGGCAGTGCTAACCACCGTGCCACAAACCCAGGACCTTCTGGTTTGACTCCAGTCTGTTCGGGGCCTTTCTGTGTGGAGTTTGTATCTTCTCCTTGTGTTTGCGTGGGTTGTCACAGAGTACTTCCTCCCACAGTCCAAAGACATGCAATTAGTGGGGTTAGGTTAACTGGTGATTCTAAATTGCTCATGAGTGGAGTGTGGCAGTGAGTCCCGGTTAGTCCGGTATTATGCCACTATTCAGCTACAACTAGTACATTCCCTCCACTTCATACTGCTCAGGTTAATGTGCTTGTCTGCCCAAAAAATCTCTGAAAACAGGTGCAGTCACACAGATCAGGTGAGTGAGTTTCACTGCAGTGCTCCATGAAGCACACACATTCACCTCTAGGTCTTATTCCCCATGATTGTTGGAACAGCCCCAGTTCTTGTGTTCCCTCCATAGCTCCTCCAGGATTACAGATTACAGTACATTTACCAGGGTAATGGACTGAGCCAAACCGGCTTGCTGGTTTTCTTTAGAAACTGAGTTTCTCTCTGACTGCTCTCCTTGTGCTGCACCTGTGTCATTCCCTCATTAATACAGTCGATGTTGAAGCACATTATCAGTGCACTTTAATCTGCAGAACTTTACATGTTTCCAACCAGGAAGTCCTTTCCATTACTTTAGTGTTGCTATATTGAGCACTTTTTTTTCAGTTAGTCTTTAAGAAGATGAGGACATGGATGAGATCACTGGACATTGGACTGGTTGTTATCCAGACTTCTAAAAAAGTCGTCTGCTCTACCTGAGCACTTGCTGCATGCATGTCTCATACATACAATCATATTTTTGTCGGTGCTCTCTAACATTCACCCTTCAGTGAATGCATTGGGAGTAATTCAGGGTCCATATCGTACTCAAAGATCCTTTGGAATGTAGACAGGGATTGAACCACCAACCTTCCGATAAGTAGGCGCCCTGCTCTACCTCCTGAGCCACAGCCACCCCATAATGGTATAGATTTATCAGCTCAACAAGACTGCTGCACACTGAAACTACTGTGTTCCGGTCTCCCCTCATATATGTATATTTTCTTTTATTAAGTGGAGGCCCATGTGAACAGAGAGGTTTTGAGTCAATTCTCGAATGTCGGCACAGATGTAATTGATCTCAGGTCAGCAGCAGCTTGTTCCAAACATTAATTGAAAGCACCCTCAGCGTGCTTGGATCTGACTCGAGGAACATTTAAAAGATCTGCAGCTAATGAGCTGAGAGCTCTGATTGGGTGATAAATTTTTGCTCTTTATTTAATCATCGCTATGGTGACAGTTGGCCTTTCCCTGAAAACCTTTTGTGTATTTGTCCTTTATCCACTGACAGAAACCAGATGGACTCATTTTTCCAGACAGGGCAACTCTTTATGTCACTGCCATCGAAGATCGACAGTACAAGGACTACAAAATACACTGTGAGTGTTCTGAACTCAAGTCTGTGAATGTTTTCTGTATGTTTTCCGGGGGGGGGGGGGCATGAGAAACTTGGGTGGGCTGCACCAATATCTCTATAAACTGCCAGGCATAGTAAATACATTTTATCACTATTCAACATTCCCTAAATCAACTGAACAGAATGTGCATAATTAAGTTTATAAAAAATGATGATGGTATTTTGCCAGTAGTTTAATTACTTGATGTGCTGTTTTGTCAGTGAGAGAAATCTGGTCTGTCTCAGGTTTGAACATCAGATTCAGTGTCGATAAATGTGGAAGTCAGGGATGGTCACTCAGAGGATCTGGGTCTGTTCGACTTCATCCTTGAGAATGTTTGTTCACATATGAAGTCCAAAGAGAACCATCATCATCTGAGCATGTTTCCTATATGTGGAACGGTCTCTCCTTTGAGAATCCAGCAGTGATCCTGACTGAATCCACACTGTGACTCACTGCTCTTGCCCTAATTAGGTTAACCACTAGGAGTTAAGCCAAGAAATCGGGCATGTGTTCTTTACACTTCAAAGATGTGCAGCATGGTGTTCATATTCCTGGAGGGTTAGTACCCTTTGGGTGATAATATATGCTAAAGATGTACAGCCTCTTTCTCGTGCCTGATTGGCTTAGCCTAATCATCTGATCATATCGTGCTGTGTTCTTCACAAATAAAATTTTAACCAATAGAGAGAAATTATTCATAACCATCTTAAAGTATACATCTGTTAGTTCTGTTATTTATTCAGACTCTGACTTCAATAGTTACTTCCTCAAACCATCAGTGTGTCTATTAGACCCCATTCCTACTAGACTGCTCAAAGAAGTCCTAATTAATGCATCAATCTTAAATATGATCAATCTCTATTAATTGGCTATGTAATTAAGGAGAAATTACTTAACCTTACTTAAAAAAACAAACATAAAAAACAGCTGTGTTGTGTAATTAGCTAGGGTCAAGTACCTTGCAGAAGGTAATGAGATGTCTGCTGAAGGGTTTTCTATTATGTAATCGGCTGTAATGTTTTCCTGACTTTTTTTTTTAACATTTATTTAATATTTTCAGTAATCGCGGGAAGATATCGCCATCAGTGGTGATCTTATTATACAAACTATACTATATTAACATTTATGTACATGTTTCAATAAATTATTGTAGCCATTTTCTAGCAAAATATAGAGAAATGAGTGACGGTGATGATAGGACGGGGTGAATGTGTGCTCAGAATGGGAGGAAAATGGAAACCGATGTGACTGATGGCATTATGTAGAATCCAAATGAGTCGCGCTGTTGTAATTTGGTGCTGTGTAAATAAAATTAAACTAGTTCAGGTGAATAATTTGCAATCATTTTGTTTTTTCATTTTTATTTATTTTGGGGCTTTAATGCTTTTTTGAGCTGTTTCAGTTCAGTGAAGTTTTATTCTTGGAAGTAATTGCATCAAATACATCTAAACAAAATTAGGAATGAAATTTTTACGATGAGCCCGATGTTGACTCACAGGTAAAGGGAGATTCCCGGCTTTCCTCGGAGTAAGGAGTAATTACCTGTCCTAATACACACGGACCAGTCAAATCACTGTCAGAAACCCTAAATGCTATTTAGGATTTTGCTGCCTGTAACCTGCATGTGGTGTTGTGAAGTGACTGCTCTGTGTTTGTGCCTTTGTCAGGGTGGGAGAATGTGTATGGTTTTGATATGTCCTGCATCAAGGAGGTGGCAATTAAGGAGCCCCTGGTTGATGTGGTGGACCCCAAGCAGCTGGTCAGCAACTCGTGTCTCGTCAGGGTGGGTACATGATCACTTTATGCTGCTGGGACAGACTGTTGTGGACTTGGACAGGTGCCAACTGAAACATCTGGTCTGACCTTCTTGGTGTTTTTTGTTTAGGAGGTGGACATCTACACAGTGAAGGCAGAAGACCTGACCTTCACCTCCCCATTCTGCCTGCAGGTGAAAAGGAACGATTACATCCACGCTCTGGTCACTTACTTCAACATCGAATTCACCCGGTGCCACAAGAGGATCGGCTTCTCTACCAGTCAGTGTGCTTTCCAAGCCATAGCCCCAATCTGTACTTGAGTCGCAATGAAATAAGTCTGTAATAACTGGATACGAGCAGGGTGCCTGAGTTTTGATAATAGGATTATCTTCAATAAATATGGTCTTGGCCACTTCTAGATGTGTGTGAAATTTTAGCTGATGTGCTGCACATCCTATATTACAACTTGAAAAAAACAATTCTTTCAAATACTAAAGCAGCCACATGTCAAACTTGATGAAGTTGTGTATATTGTTGACCATCTCGGCCCACATTCCAAATAGCCACATTAGTGCAAGTTTCAGAGATCAGCAGACCATCTGAGCTCTGTGTTGTCACTAATTATGTCACTAATTATAGCGTGGGCCACATGCAAATTCAAATTAGCATATAGTCACACACCTTTGTCCCTAAGATGCCAAGTTAACTGTTGTGGAATAATCAGTCTCTGATTGGGTGATGTCTAACACTGTCCCTTCACGTTCTCAGGGTTTATGGTTTTCCAGTCTCTCCTCACTCCTAAGTGGTCAAGACACAAACTCAGTCTGTGGACAAATCTTGTTCTGACAGGGGTTTCTTCCTTTTTTTGGGGGGGGGGGGTCGGTTCTGTTCCACTGTTGGACTCACCCTGCAGTGCTCTTGTTGCTTTTTCTCCTGTTAAAGTTTGTATCGAAAGGATTCAGGGGTTCACTTTGAGTAGTTTTATAACTTCCTGAGACCCTGCGTCCACATATGGGGACATTTTGGCTTTGCTGCACCTTCACTGTGCTCAGTAGTGTTTTATATATTAAGTCATGTTGTTTTTGTTGTTAAGGTATAAAATAATCCCAGTGTCCACATCTGAGGACATCATTTTTTTTTTTTTTTTTTTTTTTTTTTAAAATTTTTTAAAAAATTTAA
>VUQJ01021625.1:20910-33303 GCA_015108635.1 Andinoacara biseriatus | reverse complement strand
ATTCCATTGGTCCTGTGTGACTATTTTTTTTTTTAATTTTCTGTCCCATTGCAGTATGAAAACCCTGTGAGAATTGATGAAGTCACAAGTAATGAGTAATATGTGTCTTTTTAGCAAAATCAGAGGGGCGCACGTGTGAGTACAATGGCAGGATCTACCAGAATGGCGAGAGCTTCCGTGCTGGATGTAAACACCAGTGTACCTGCATTGATGGAGCTGTTGGCTGTGCTCCTCTCTGTAATAACAAGCTGCCGCCGGCCTCACCGTCCTGCCCCTACCCACGGCTGGTTAGGACACCTGGGCAATGCTGCTTCAATGTCGACTGCAATACAGGCACATGGCGCCTTCCACCTAAGCATCAGGTTTGTTGTGTCAAGTAATGACATGGTGGTGTTGCTTTTGACAAACTAATGCAAATCACTGTAGTGGACCTTCTGGACATTTTTCTTTTGGTGTATGGATGCAGAATCCTTTCTGATTAACAGTATTTGCTCTGCAGAGCAGATCCTGTTATTACGTGCTAACCTCTTGATAATCAAGGGTTACACACATCATGGCGATAACATGCACCATGGGGAAAAAGCACACAAAATGTTCGACACGGTCATGGCAAAGATGAACAGCAACCATCTAATCTTATATTATCTCTTTTCACAGGTGCATCCTCCACAACACCTGCACAGACCGCAGCACCATCCTGTGCCACGCCCCCCTGAAAATGACCTGGTCCTGGCCAACCAGCTTACAGACGTCAAACCCAGCAGATGGCACAGTGAGCGTGGCTATAAACACCTGCCTGGTATGAAAACTGTTTATCATTGGTGTGGTTCACATTTTTCTGTGAGGATTGTTGAGTTACCTTGGTTGGAAAAATATATTCCCGATTAAGACAATGTGCAGGCTGTTTTGATCACTTTAAGGCGATCAGAAGAACTCGCGTGAATATATGTATGTAGAAAAATGAAATGTTAGAATTCACTAACATCATATATTCTCATTCGGTATGCGACACTCTTTGGTTTGTCTATTTTGCAATTTGCTGTACACTCTATTTGGACAGGCTGTCATTTCAACCAAAGGACTCTTTGCTCATGCTGCCACATGAAATAATTCAACTGCTGTCAAGAAAACAAGACTTCAGGCATACTAGCAGGTCTCTGAGGCCGTATATGACTAAGGTGGTAGAAAGGCTGTCACCAGCTCTTCCTGTCCTCATGCTGAAATCTCTTCAGGCAAGACACTGGTCATGTTACCCCCAATGGTAGACCAGCACCTTGCATTACCATTCATGTGTGAATAAATGGGTGAATAAGAGGCAAAAAAACTGAAAAGTGCTTCTTAAGTCACGAAGGTAAAGCTCCTCCATAATCGCAGTGCTTTTACTGTATTGAGAGAATAAAAGACTGGACTTTCTTGAGAATCCAAATGTTAACCATGGCGTGCAAATATGCTCGCGCCAATCGCAAGAGCGTCACTACAAGAAATCCCAAATTTATCTCGCTTTGCTCCCTAATTTATATCCTTGCTGACCCCCTTTCTTGCTCTTAACAATGAACAAAACACAATTGGGTAAGTGAGGGGAAAGAGAATAGAAAAGACGATCAACGTCTGAACCAAATTTCATTGCAGTTTATCTCATAGTTGTTGACGAGGTACCCAACTTCCAGTTTGAGAATCTCGTATCTGATTTTTTTTTTTTCTTCTTCCCTCTTCTCTCCACCCTCCATCACCCTCATACGTCCCTCAGTGTGGAGCCCTCTGGAGGCAAAGTGTCCAGTACAGACCACCGACTGGTCCCCATGTTCCCGCAGCTGCGGGATGGGTGTTTCTTCTCGTCTCACCAACAAGAACCCTCAGTGCAAGATGAAGAGACAGACCAGAATCTGTACCATACGACAGTGTCACAGTCTGACTGTTCCAGCTAAGGTGAGATGGTCTTAACATGATCTGAAGGAAGGGAGGAGACAGACGCAGAGAGAGAGATAGACCATAGTTCAAATACCCGTATCACTGCCAAGATAACTTCTAATCACAACTTATCTCTCACACAGTACTTTGTTGAATTGTGATAACACTTATTATTTCACCTTTATCAGCATGCGACGGCGCATGTAAAAACAGTACCTTTTGCTTTGCTTCCCCCTTTCAACTATAAAGCGCAGGTTGAAAACACAGAATCTGCACTGCAAGGAATGAAAAATTAGATGTTCTGGCACTGAGTAAACATGCTCTTAGTGCTAAAGCCATCTTTATCCAGAGCTTAAGAACAGAGATTATCTTAGCAGTACTTTCGGGAAGCTTCACATCCACTGGGAACTGGGCAGTGCTGATTTACTCAGCAGTGTTTTGGTGGCAGCCCGGCGCCTTTTTAAATATAGTCCCCCACCCTCAGCATTCCTGCCAAGCAACTGTCCATAGCTAGGCTCTGTCTGTGTACTCAAGCCTAGGGAAGTTGTGTGTCTATATTAATCCTACACGTTGGACACGGTAAGAACTCTTTTTCTCTGCTCCACTGAGTTAAAAGCTCTGCTGCCAAGAGCCATCATAGGTGTTGGTGTATTTAACAGGAAAGGACACTCTTATGTTAAATAAATATTTAACCTTAAATTTAATCACATAAATCTAAAAATAATCCCTCTTGATTCCCTGCTTTGGCAAAACAAGTGGAAGTCTAGTCCTCTTAATGTGAGACTGACTGTGAGTGTAAAGCTGCTTTAATCTGCTGTTCTGTAAGGGGCAGATGGTATTAAAATCAAAGCTTATTAGACTTGTTTAGGTAAGTTTTCCTGCAATAATTATGATCCAAACTATAACACTCATCTCTCCACTTTCATAATTCAATCACAGAAAGGGAAGAGCTGCTCCCCAACCCAGAAAGCCCCAGAGCCAATCCACCTGTCCTATGGGGAATGTGTGAGTGTCCGCCTCTACCGACCCAACTACTGCGGTGTGTGTACAGATGGATGGTGCTGCTTGCCACACCGCACACGCACTGTGCCCGTGAGCTTTGTGTGCCCGGACGACGAGCGGTTTCAGAGGCTGTCCATGGTGATCCAGTCATGTAAATGCAGTGATGATTGCGGCCACCTTAATGAAGTGGCCCTTCCTCCTCAGCACTGGATGTACGGAGACACTCACAAGTTCATAGACTAGTACTAAGGGCTTGGGCATTGGGCTTGTTTGGGGGGTGGGGTAATTTTTTTACTTTAATGTGACGAAGTCTACTTTCTTAAAGAAGGATTCCCCTTCAAGACGAGGAGCCATTTCTCATTTGGCTCCAAATGAGTGAAGCCCACAGGCCACCCGCCTGACTGCAGAGACCATAGGCAGGAAGGACCGCCTTGGTATTATTCATCTTAAAGACAACCCATAGTATAATATCTGTGACCATCTGCTCCTGTTCAAACTGATGTGGGACATAAATTAGAGCCCTGAAACTCTCTGAACTTCCTGCATTTCCTAAGTCCTGGTTCAGGATTTGAGACTCTCCAATCATCCTGAGAGGATAGACGCTACAAAAGCAACAAAGCACTTTATTTAGCACTGAAACTTAGTGAGCAGTGCATCAGTCTAACATGATTGCTTCACCTACGGACGGGTGACAAATTAAAAGGCAGGAGAAAGTACTACAAGAACAGCTTCAATGTGCCCTTAAGTCTCTAGAGCCCTGTTGGAGGGATCTTTCAAAACATTTCGCTCGTTTAAGAATTTGTTCGCGTTCATCAAACCATTCAATGACCACTCATGCCCTGGGCACTGTCAGCAGAGGTTAAAGGTGATGACAACTTTGGCCCTTTGCCACCAGATTCCCTCACTGCAGGGGTCAAGGATAATAATTTGTCACATCTCCACATACTGTAAACACTTCGTATCTCACAATGCACTGTGACGACTTGCTGGCGACCAGCAAAATAATTAACTTTTGCAGTTTTATGTAGAAAACTAGAGAATGTAATGCAAATGTGGACAAGACTTGTTTTATTCAAAACAATAAATCACCATGGTGTTATATCGCTTGTCACTATATGGCATGATGCCATGTAAGCATATCAATGAGTTTCAAGGAAACTCAAGACTGTTGGATAAGAGACATTATCTTTAACTGATAAGAATTCAGCAAGAACTGAATCAAAGCCAACTAGTTTGCTTTTTCATTAAGTGCATCTTAGATTATTTTACTACGCAAACTTATGTCTAGAGACTTTGTGTTGGATCACAATGTATTCTATAAAGTACATTTCTTTATTTTGATCCAAGGTTGTATACAATCATTTGTTCTTTTATGGATTAAGACACTACAGTGTAGCTGTCAAGTGTTGTTTGTTGGTCGATCCATGTGATAAAATTGGCTTCTGTGCTCAAGTTTCATGTGAGGTTTTATTTTCACTCAACTCGGACAGTTTCAGATTAAGCTTTTAAACTGTGCTACAGCGCCCTCTGCTCGTGTGTACAAACACCTGCAGATGCCGAGCTGTAGTTGAGCTACTGTTGTTGTAGTTTTATATCTAATGCTAACATCTAAAATGCCTTCAATGTTTAAGGCATACAAAGTGAAATTCATCACCATTAAATAAGGTATAAAAAGTTTATTTCTTTAACCAAAACAATATATGCATGTTTTTAAACAAGGAACACACTAAAACAAACACCGCAGAGATGACAGAACACATTTTTATCAGTATGAACGTGCCTCTACAAATGGTGGGATGAAAACATTAAAAGAAATGTCAAAGGTTTCTTTTCTTACACCAAAATACAGTAACAACAAGGATCACATGGTCTCCACTGGAAGGACACTTCACTCATCTGGACTGTTCAACTGCAAAAGAAAGAAAAGATTAACACAGGGCAGATATTAACAGCATTTCTACATAGCAGCAGCTCCTCAACCTCTGTGAACTACAACCTGTTATGACATAAAGGCTTTTATTTGCAGATGCATAGCTACTTCTTAAAAGGAGCGTTAAAAAATTAGCCAAAAGCTTTAATGCAACTGTCATTTTAGCAGTAAAGACATGGCATACAAACACACACACACACAAAAAAACAACTTAAAGTTGCTGCACTCAAAAGCATCCTAATAAAAAAAGTTTATCCTAGTGATAAAATACTAAGAGAAAATTATATAAATTTTAAGGCATACAGTCATTATTCTCCAACTGGTTGGGAAGTGGTTGTTGGCTGCCGCTCGGTGTTATTGGTAACAAAGAGGTATACAGTGCTACACCAAAATACTCCTTCCGATTGCTTGGTTGTAGCAAACTGACAGTTGGCAAGTTTTTGCAGACAAATCGACTACAGACAACCAGGCATACAAACAAATGTAGTTATTAAACTCAGGCACCTTTTAGCTAGGTTCGTGATACCTTCGCGCAACAAGAAACTTACTGTAGGAGGAGATGTCAATCTCTTCTGGTAGCTCTGCAACATTGACCTCGAAGCGGTCTTGAACCTCATTCAGGGTCTTGGCATCGCTCTCATCTGACACAAAGGTGATGGCCAGGCCTTTAGTCCCAAACCTGCCAGCTCGAGCCACCTGAAGCAAAGGCAAGAAATTTAGGGCTACAAATGGAAATGAAAATATAACAATCTCAGACTATTAGAGTGGAACTCACTCTGTGAAGGTATGTGTCAGAATCCTCTGGCATGTCGTAGTTGAAGACGATGTTAACTCGCTCAATGTCCATCCCGCGGCCAAACAGGTTGGTTGCCACCAGAATCCGCCGCTGGAAGTCTTTAAACTGCTGATACCGGGAAAGCCTGGAGCAGAGAAACAGCAGCATTATGAACTGCAGAATTTGTTAAGATTATTTTAAGTAGTCCTATAGTTTGGGTCTCAATTTAGCCTTTTATAGGTAGTGACACTGTCTAAAAGCACTTTAGCATGAAAACAAAATAGTACACACTGAGTACAGTCTCACAAGTTAAAGAAAATTACTGTTATATTTCAAAGGTGAAGCAGCACCAACCTTTCCTCCTGCGCCATGCCCCTGTGGATGGCTATAGCAGGGAAGTTCTGCTCCACCAGTAGCTGTGACAGAGCAACACAGCGTGCCACAGACTTCACAAAGATCACCACCTACCAGGAATGAAAAAGAAACTACTGAGACCTGCGTTTTTTCACATTTGTACTGAGAAAAGCAGAGATGGGAGAGTCTGAGCCAGTGCTTTAGAGGACAAGACACAAAAATTTATAGAACATTTCACAGGAATTTAAAATAAATAAAATGTACATAATTGACTCCAACTCGTTTCAAAATTATTGCCAGTGATACCTGGTTGAACTCGAGCACATCGAGGAGGTCAAACAGCTTTCGGTTCTTCTCGCTGTCCTTCAACTTGCAGTAATACTGCTGCAGGCCATGAAGTGTCAGCTTGGTCTCATCATCCACAAACACTTCCATCGGCTACAAACCAAAGGACAGGATGACCAGCATTAGCCTCACCTAACACCCAACTTCACAGATTACAAGTTAAATGGTCCCCAAGTTTTGAGAAATAAACAGTGAGTGGTGGCCCACTAAGCCTGATCCCCTGGACTGCAGGACAATTATAAAGAGGACAATTATGATTTGCTGAAAAGGATCAATTTGCCCCCTTTGTTATGAGCACCTACGACACAACAACAAGTGAGCAAAGCTGAAAAGATACTTTACTATAAGCATCACACTCTTTCCTACTTACTATACATGGCCAGAAAGCAGTTAGTCATAACTTAAATGCACATCTTTAATAAATAGGACGTTTAGGACGTTCTACTCTGTACTTATGTCAACAGGCATATGCTTGTTTAAGCAGACTGTTAACTTGTGTTTGAATAAATTTATAGTTCACTAAGTTTATTAAATTCTGAGGAAACTTGCTGAACGATGGCCTCATCTTTCTATTATTGTTTAATTAGGGCATAATATAAAAAATAAAACAACAGCTTTGACCTATCAGACTGAAGAACTGAATTTTTCTGATTTAAGACTAAAGAGGCATAAAAGTTTTCTTCTAAATGAAAAAAAAAAAATCAATTTGGCAACTAAAGGCACTTTGGTCACAAAATGATATAATATTTCAAGAAAATTTGCACTGATACTTCCGACGATATAGAAATTAATACTGAAAAACATTTTATTGCTCCTTGCAGCTTTGCAGGCAGCAGCAGTAAATGAAGGACATTTTCCATCCTTCTTTTCCAATGGGCTTCCACCACTGACTTCCTAATTTGAAGCATGAATCTATTGAAACAAGGTGCCAGCAGCAGCATTATAGTGCAATAGTACTGACGCAGCATTATATCCAGTAATGCAGCAAAAGTCAAATATAAGCACAAAAGTAGGTAAACTTCTACCTGAAAATTTTCTGTATACGTTTGTCTTCTTGTTACGTACACTAGGACTGTAAACGCATGGCGTGTGGGAACATCATTGGCTACAACAATGACACAACACTTTCATATGATGCAAAAATGATCCTGGACAATTTGACCCTGCACAGCCCTGTTGGCCACATCACAGTTGTGCACGATTAAGCTTCAATTTAATAAATTGTATCTTTTTTTTTTTTTTAAATGTCATAACATATATGAAGTTGTGCAGAGGTTGTGATGTGTAGCACCACACGTGAACTCACATCCTGCATGAACTTGCGGCAGACGGGGCGGATCTCCTTGCTCAGAGTTGCACTGAACATCATAACCTGTTTTTCATGAGGTGTCAGTCTGAAGATTTCCTGAACATCGCGCCTCATGTCTGTGGGCAAAACAAAACAAAGGATAAATCCAAAAGTTAGTGTTAAGTCATTCTCTGAAAAGATTTGTGCATGCATAAAAATCCACAACTTTAAACTGGCTCATCATCTAATTTGTAATTTCTGAAGGTTTTTTTGTATTGTTCTAGGTTTTTGCATGTTCTTTGATTGACACAGAATGAAAACAAGACAAGGGAAATGAGGAGTCTTTTTCTTAATTTAATGTAATAAAAGCCATTTCCAAAACAGATCACTGGTTAACCGGGGTGGCCTGATCCCATATCCAGCCTCAAGCATTGGGCATGAGATGAGTACACACATCGTCTTCTTTCAGGGCAGGTTTATTATAGTCAAAACTTATCTATGTTGAATTACATCATGTACATAATGTGCAAAAGAAGAAGATTCCAGTTGCTGAGGCGCAGTTAAAAACAAGACATTCCAGATGGCACCAACCTTGGTGATTATCTAAACAACTTGAGCTTACATATATGTTAAAGTTCACATGGGAATTAAATCATTAAAATGATTAATTTATTGATTAGCTTCAATCCTTCATTTCTCAATGACTAGCTTTAATAAGCAAAAATTATGAAATCGCCTATCACATTTCATTTCAATAATAATATGTTCACGCACTATCCCCTTTTCTACATACTGCCCGAACTCTTTCACCAACATCAGCTATAAATGGCTTTTGTTCCTCTCACTTACCCAACTGCTCCAGCATCTTATCACATTCATCAAGCACAAAGTGTTTGATGTTCTTCACGCTGAGGGTCTTGTTCCGAATGAGGGCCAGTGTACGTCCTGGTGTTCCTACAACAATGTGAGGGCAGTTCTTTTTCAGGACTTCCTCATCCTTCTTGATAGCCAGACCACCAAAGAACACAGACACCTTGACAGTGGGCATGTACTTGGAGAAGCGCTCATACTCTTTGCTGATTTGGAAGGCCAACTCTCGCGTGTGGCACATCACAAGGACAGACACCTGCAAGAAAACAACACAGAAGTCTTATTAACGGTTTAATCTTCATATAGTGCGTATAGTGTTTCCCACAGAATTTGGGAAACATTGTACACTTTTTTAGCAGTGGCTTTCTTTCTTAAATAAATCAATCCATGTATAATGTGCTCCTTTGTAAATATGAGTAGGCCAAACTTGACAACAATAGAGCAATGTCAGCTGCCTCTCTGGTGAGTCTCTTCTCTCACAGTCGAACGGTAATGCCACCACCCTGGAGAGTGGTTAGGGATGGTAGTCACTAACTGCTAGAAGCCCTTGAACCAGCTCTCCACCTGCTGCAGGTGCAAGTTAGAGTGGCCATCCAGTTTGAAGCAAATCACTACAACAAAAAGACTTCCATCACCAGCTGCAGTCCAAGATGGTGGCATTGGAGTGCATCTAACTGCAGTCTCTCATTTGATTCCAGACTAAAGTTAATTATTTTTTTAATGCTGGACCTAACGTCTGTACTGTTTATGATGTGCGAAGTTATCATAGTGCCTAATAGTAAAACACTAGGTCATCTAAAACATCTAAACCTGCAGGACACTGGCCCTCGAGGCCTGGAGTTTGAGACCCCTGATTAAAGTGATTTCTTGATTCAACAAGTCTGGTAGTAATCAGGCCTGAGTGTGGCTAGTGAAAATTAAATCAGCTTTCCAAAGCAAGGGCACTTTCTTGTAACAAAATGAACAATGAACTCAAACTATGCACCCACAGCATAACAGAGACACCTGTTCTCTTCACTGCAGAGGCTTCACATCTTTATTTTCATTTGTTTGCCCAATTTTATAACATCTCATGACAACTCAGAATGAAAGAGCTTGTAAAAATGAGTAACGGCTAACTCACCTGACCATCCACGGGTTCTATCTGCTGCAGGGTGGCTAGTACAAACACTGCTGTCTTTCCCATACCAGACTTGGCCTGACACAGGATATCCATGCCCAGGATAGCTTGAGGGATGCACTCATGTTGAACTGAAAGTAAAACAAAAGAAAATTGTAAATTCTGCTTCATTTATATTATCAGAGTTAAAACATTATAAGAATGAATTTGTGTGGCTGTAGTTCTATCATCAGGACCATGTCCAGGATGTTCTTGTTTTTTTTTAAAGTTAAGCAACCACAAAACTGTTATTCACCTTCAGAGGGATGTTCAAAACCACAGTCAACAATGGCCCGGAGCAGCTCTGGTTTGAGGAGAAAGTCTCTGAAGCCTGAGCTGTGGATGGATACGTATGACCCTTTCACCTCTTTTTTATTTGCTGGGGTTCCACTCTCTGGGACTCCCTGAGGCTCGTCATCCTCCTCATAATCCAGAAGTTCATTTTCAAGATTGTTCTCTGACATCTGTATAAAAGGATGTAAAGCAAGGGCATTTGTTATAGTACATACTATGTCAAAGAACCCCCCTTTTATATGCACATTAGTAGTTTATATGAAAGTCAGGACGTCTTCAAAGTATAATTAAATCATTTAAAATTATGTATTTGCCTTTTTTAATTATTAGTCATTAAATCATTAATCAGTAGACATGCCCACACTTATGTAACAGTCTGAATAAATTAATAAATTAACTCAGTGTTAATAATGAGTTGTTTACATGCTAGAATAAACAATAGGGAAAATGCTGGTACCAGCTTGACGCTACAATGGTCGTCCGCCTTGTAAATTTGCAAAGTCAGAGGCCAGGTTCAACGATACCGTAAGGAGACCGTAACTGAAATCTACATTAGCGAATTTGTAGCAGGAGATAGTTAGAAATGGTCTGCGTCTGCTCGCTCTTTAACGTCCAATGTGATACAGGGGATAACTAATAAAAGCATGATTAATCAAAATGATAGCCAGTCAGCGTGTGACCCGGCATAAACAATGGAGTACTTCTACTTCATTCATACCGGCTAGTTAGCAAGCTAGGGAAAGCAAACATTTTAAAGCTACTAAGGTCTCTGATATTATCAATTTTGTGGTATTTTAAATGGACGAACAGTTAGAAACTAAATCATCCATTGCACCATAAAGCTAAAAGGTCTATCTCAAATCAAAACTGACTAAATCAGAGCGAAGCTAATGTTAATGCGGATAGCGCGTTAGCTACCGAGACAACCTTCAAATTAACACATTTAAGACGCGTACAAAGAGCTCAACGCACTTCTCCGTTCTTAAACACGTCAACGCATTAGAGAATGTGGTGTGAAAAATATACGAAGGAACTTCAAATTACCTTGCTGTAAAATTTTACAGTCCACGGATTATCTATAATATGTGCGTGAAACTAACAAGCTAGCCAAAAGCTACTCACGAGCGCTCACGTATGCTGCGTTCAGGTACACTCTGGATAATGTTACGCTTTCCATTTTCTTTTCCAACATTAATGGTTAAATATGTCTCTGTAAAACAATTTGATAGCTGGACTTTCCTGTTCTCCCCCACCTAAATTGATTCATGGGTGAGCTTATGTACAGTCTTTGATCAGAAGTAAAAATTCATGGACTTAAATTTTTAAACTTTAAACTATTTTATCCTTATTACGATATTTGAAGGAACGCCTGAAGGTATCAGGAGCAGGGCCTGTACAGACGGCTGTTTTTAGTAAGAGTCATAGAGGTGAAGCAAATGGTTATACAGTACGATGTGAAAGGTTTGAGACACCCCTCACTTTTTAATATTTTTTCTATTGAACTGTGCAAACATAAATTGAAATACAGTATATGAGACAAAAACAGAGCCTGTACAGTTCTAATGAGCTTGAAAGTAAATATTTTGTATGACCACCTTTATACTTCAACACAGCCTGAGCTTTCTGAGACAAGCTTTTTTGACATTTATTTAAGCAGTCTTCAGGAACAGCTGTCCAGGCTTCTTGCAGGACATTCAAAGCTCTTCTTGGGATGTTAGCTGACGTTTGTTCCCGTTTTTGAGGAGACCAATCCATGACTGCTAGTTTTTATGTATTTTTCTACCCAGGCATGCTTTTACTGCATTGGCAATGGGATCATTGTCATACTTTCCAGATTGTAATGCATGGTGAATCAAAATTTGGTGCTACTTTTCTGCATTCATAATTTCACCAATTTTTACAATATCCCCAACACCACTGGCTGAAATGCAACCCCAAACCATGACAGCACCTTCGCCATCTTTTACAGATGGCTGTAGAAACTGACTGTTGTAAATTTCCCCTGACATCACTCTATACGACGGGTTGCTCATGTGCATCTATGGCTGGTCCTGGATCTGGGCCCTGAGACATGTTTGCTCCCCACTAGTCATTGCTGCCCATCCAGGAGGTGGGCACTTGCGGTTCCGGGGCACAGCTTCACCCTCATTATCAAGTACGTTTCATGACAAACACACAAGGCACACACAAACAACAAAACAAGAGTATGTGTTTGTTGTTTGTTGTGTTCTTCTCTTAACTAACAAGAGGAGCCTACAATAGTACAGCAATAGTGTTTGGCACAACAGAGCATGCAGACAGTAATTTTGCACGCTTAAGCTGCTGGACAAGACAAGATAAAAGAAAAAGAAAAAGACCAGTTGCTGATTTTAATTTCAGTTTTTGTGTAATATGGAATAACTCAGCCTGGAGCCTGGAGAAGGATTGTTCAAAACCAATCTTTTTTTTTTTTTTTTTTTTAAGTACAT
>VUQJ01021622.1:11575-28413 GCA_015108635.1 Andinoacara biseriatus | reverse complement strand
GTCACCCGTGTATCTGTTTATTTCCCTGTATGCATGTCACCCGTGTATCTGTTTATTTCCCTGTGCCAGCCCTCGTGTATAGTCTGCGTGCACCCTTTTAGGTGTTTCCTGTTTTTATTTCGATAGTCTCGTGTTCCCAGTGTGTTGTCTAGTTGCTTCCTGTGTTTCGTTAGTCTGATTTGGTCCTCCTGTTCTCCCCAGCTGTTTCCTGTTTTCCCTCGTCTTTCCTAGTGTATTTATTGTCAGCGTTTCTCTTTGTTCCTTGTTGCGTCCTCCCGTATAGTGATGTGGGTTTTGTTTCCGTTTTGCCCCCAGTGTCCTCAGTTTTGTGTTACGATTTCGTTTGCAATAAAGTCGGCTTTTAAGTTTAGTACGTCTCCGGAGTTCTGCATTTGGGTCCACCCTGCTCGCCATACCGCTCACATATGACACTTTATAAATAAATTTGGATTGATTGGATTGGACCTACTCTGCCCTGCCTTCCTTATGGCCTGATTGTAAGGCAGGACTCTTCCAAGCATTAGAGGGCTGGTGTAGCCAGTGACACTGGCAACACCTGGGCCCAATGTGTGCCAGTGCTCCTTATAAGTTCTCACAGAGGTAGAATACAGACTGCAGATATCAGCTGATGTGAGGCTCTCGTCCCTGAGAGACCGATAAAGAGCAACAACATCAGAGCATGTAATAGCCCAGAGTAATTGCTAAGCTAAATAAAAGCTATTCACACACTGACTTATTATGTTATGTTTAATTGAACTAATGACATTATTATTAGTCCAAAGAAGCATAAAGATACCATTTAGGACTGGCTCAGTGAAGGTTTTGATTGGAAATATTATGGAATACCTGAAATTAGTTGTTCATGTAAAGAAACCACCTGTAGAACACAGAATGTGTTGACTGATTAAGAACAGCAGAGCAAAGGTTCAAATACCATATTCTCTCATAGAAAATGCTGGATAATTTTCTGAATAAATAATGAACAAGTATAATACTTTTTATTCCATTTGCTCAACTGAGTTACCTTTTTCAATTTTTCGGATGTTTAAAAAAAATGGACAAGGTTTTATATGGAAATATGGAAAATTCCAAAGGGCTCACAGACTTTTTTCTAGCAAAATTAAACTCTTTGAAAGCATTGGTGAGGGGCGCCGGGGTGGCTCAGTGAACTAAGCAGGCCACCTCAGGCAGGCAGCTCAGCTTCACGTCACTTTCCTGCGTGTCTTCTCCATCTCCCTCTCCACCCACCTTCCTCTCTATTTACACCCCCCCCCCAGGAATGAAATTAATCATCTGAGAAAATCATCTCACCCTGTGATCTAGTTATTCAGAAGCTTATATTACTACCACATCAGATGTGGTTTGCACTGTTGTTATGGAAATGCATTCCTCTTACGTGTGTCCACGATCTCCCCTGCAATAATGCTCAAAATATTCAATACAAAACCATTCTTGCTGATTGTGCAGTCTGTTCACTCTGCAGTTAATGCCATCATGACATATTGGTTTAGTACTGAGAAGCATGAAAATTTATTGTAGGCCTAGAAATGATCAGACTGACAGATCAGTGGCACTGACCGTTAACTCCTTTATACCTAAGGTCAGATTTCACTATATTGGCAGTGCATGATTTTCCTTAAATTATAGTGGGAAACATGCAGTTAGAATTAAAGGAAATTGTGGGAATTCAGACTGTTATTCAAAAGATCTACTGCTCTGGAGTGTGCAACATTTTGCAACAGTTTCAGACTCAAATAACACATTTCCTTGACAGAGAGTTCAATTGTGTGCAACAGGCTTTAAAGTGTGTTTGATTTTGTTTGGTAGGTGTGTCAAATGCAGCCCTGTGTCTTGTTGGAACAGAACACAATCCTGCAATGAACTCACTCAACACTGACCAACGACAAGTCGCACACCACTCTACCGAAACCTGCTCTGCCCGCTGGTTCACATCTTTCTGGAGGAGGTTTGATACCGCAGCCTAAACACACCTCAAACCTTTGAGGAACTACTTGAAAACCAACAAAGACAAAGGAGTGCAAATTATCATGGACTTCACTTCATAGTCACCTGACCTGAATCCCACTGATGGGACCCTTAAAATCTGGGAAAGCCAAACATCCCTGACATCACAAGCAGCTCTTTGGGATAACATCAGGCAGTCCATGCAGCTGCACTGCTGCTCTCATTAAAGCAGATATTCTAATATTCATGGAGATGTTTCAGCGATTATCCTTTCATCTAAATGTTTTGTGTAAAATTCAAAACAAATCTACACAGGCAAGTATCCCCAAAGATTTGTACTTGATTGTACTGCAGATTATACTGCGTTACATTTTTCTTTACAACCTCATCTTTGTAGGTGGACTTGTGTCAAATTTGCAAAGCAAGTGGTTGATCCTCTCTAAACATTTTGGAAAAATGCACCAGTTAAAGTTGTCTGAGAAAGCCATCCAGCCTAGAGTGACAGCAGCAAAGCACTTGATTGTTCTGTGATGGATACCATTACAGCTTCAGTGCATGTCACTCTAATTTGCTCTGTCTGAATTTCTAGCCTCTATCTCTACTTTCTATCGAATAAAGGGAAAATTGAAAGAAAATGACTGATAAAAGCCACTCCTGATGAGTGGGAGGATGGTCGTGTCATAAAAGTTCACTTAGTCTAATGGTCTTGTGCACATAAAACAAAAACAAACCCACGCTTTTGTCGGGCTGTGGGAAACGTAAAAAAGAAAACTCGAACTAAAGAATACAGACTGCAGATATGCAAACACGTTGATTTAACTTCTTGCATAAAACATTTAATAAATCCTGGAATGGCATGTATATGATAGGCTGACAATATATAGCATGAGAGTATTTAAGGAAGAATTTTCCTTGAATGCATTTTTTTTAATTCTCCTCACTGTGAAAATGAGTGCAGCTCAGCTGGGGAAGAAACACAAGGAAAAACATATATTTGCAAAGGAGGCCGTACTCCACAGTTATGGAGTCATGCTCAACTTCAGTATTTTCTGAGGTGGCAAATTTTGACTATGGAAACTGGGAACCTGTGGGGAGAGTGATGCAATGAACAAGGCTGAGGGAATCTGAAAGGAAAAGTGTTTCTGATTATATTCAAACTTCTCCATGCATGTGCATGAGCTCTTTAACCAAACACTTGCTGTTCCTAATGTTCCACGGCTCATTGCTTCTAATAATCCCTTTAATGCATGAACTAAACAGTTACATTCTGCATGCCTGGACCAATGCAGGCAAGTCAGTTTCATCTGGGTGTAGTTTTAATGATGAAAAACACTTACATTACAGAAGTTACCACTAAAAAGCAACAAAAATAAAGCTGTGCCTGTCAAGTGGTTAGACTTGAGGTCCTTATTTTATATGACATGGCCAAAACTGGTGACTCATCTCTGTTTTTTTTTTCACACTAATCTTTTGTGGGTAAAGGTTTTTGAGAAAATCCAGAGACAGGGACTCATTCAAAGGTCCACTGTGAATCAAAGTCCCAGTGCACCAAAAAAAAAAGATTTCTGCAAAAAAAATCTGAAGGATGTGACATTTCACACAAACTTGGACTACATACATGATGCCAAAAACAAAAACTGACAAAGCTCAAGTAGGGCTGGGCAAAAACTATAAAGATCATTAAACATCACAAAACAATTTTCTTGATAGAAATATGTCAAATGGTCAATATAAAATCAACAGAACTTATTCCATCTGTGTTTTGTCAGCATAAAAGGCCAATGACAGATTAGCACCGTGCCAAACCAATCATATGGCTGGAATAGAGTTAGAGTGACCTTAAGTTAGACTGATTCACAGAACGTAGGATGAACAGCCTGAAGCAGCACATGAGCTAATGCTACCAAAGGCCAGTGAGATAAAAGACAAAATGACAACAGAAAATGTTAACAAAACCCGAGCGATAGTGTTACTGTACAAGACATCCCAACAGACACAACCCAAGGCTCAAAAGACAGACACTGGTGAAAAGAAGGGTCGGAGGAACTTGGTATTTTGTCTATTTAAAGTCTGGCAAAGAAACAGAGAAACAAACTGTAAATTAAAGCATAAAGGCGGTAATACCACAAATTATTTTTACCATGTGAAGCAGTGCCATCTTTTAGAGCACACACACACACACACACACACACACAAAGTCTTTACAGTCCCAGAAACTTTGTCCTGTGCCCCTCCTTACAACAAAAAAATGAAGCGATTCAGTGATATCGCAAATGCAACAGCTTCATTTATATAAGACATGATGCCAGTAAGCACAGCCAGAGGCTGATTAAAGTAACTGACCCTTGTTATGAACTCCCTGGCTTTCTCTCAGACAGCACTTTTCCAGCTACACACACAGTGTAGAGAAACACTTGAACAGACAGCCATACTTTGTCACCACCTCGGACTTGTGGTCAAGTTGCACATCTGATCCATATATGAGTCTCACTGCCCACTTGATTGAGACAGTACTGGACTCCTGCCCTTTTACCCCCCTTGGAGCATAAATTGACTTCATTTAAGTGAATGTGTCAGTTTTGCTTATGTTCTCCTTTGTTTACATTTGAAAGCATCTTGAATTTGTACTGAGGATGTATACAGAATGTTTCTTATTTGTTTGTTTTTTTTGGTTTGTTTTCTATCTATTTGTGAGGTTGTTTCTCAACAATTTTAAACTTTTCAAATCTATACAAAAACAATGATACAATATAGCAGCTGTTTTTCAGACTCTCTTTTATATAAATGCCTAGTTTATTTATTTGAAACTGACCGAAGAATTTTTTTGTTTGTTTTTTTTTTGTTTTCTGTTAACACTTAAAGCTTCGACTGACAGAATTAAAGTTGCAGTGTGTAAAAACTCACTGCTGGATATCAGTAGATTACAGATTGCAGTCTGCAGTCAACTGAATTCTGTTTTCTTACTCCTCCCATAATCCTATCTACAGGAGCCACTTTAGAACAAACAACTCTGGCCGCTGGTCATCTGTAGTGAGTGCAGCTGTCTATATACCGGGTCTTCACATCTAGTTACTCTGGACGATGCTTTAAAACTTTGTGAAAGGAGTCTAATACACGTCAATGAGTCAGTGAAGCTCACTTCTGTCTGATGGCAGCGATGCTGTTGGTAAGCGCTACTGTTTTTGCCGCTGTTAGCTTCTGTTAGTGAAACTTTCTTTGAAGTGGATCCAACACAGATCAATTGCAAGATATGTAATGTAACATCATAGTAGCATGTCGATAAGTTGACAAGGTCAGCTCCCAGGTCTGGTGTTAATGGTAAATTAGCTTGCTGTTTTTAAAAGATTTATTCACTAATACTACAAACTAAATCACCAGATTCTGGTAGCATAGCCAAGGCCTCAGTCACAGAGGCCTAGAGACCAGCTGGCGTATTCCTTGACCAGTTGTTGAGTGGTTGCTGTAGGTCCTGCACCAAAAACCTTCTTGTAATTGGTTGCTAGCAGATTGCTGGGGTTGCCCATAATTTGCAAGCCAGATGCTGACTTGTCTGCAAACACTCACTAACTAACCACTGAATGTAGTGAAACTTCAAAGTAAAAAGCGTGCATTAGTGCTGAATCCAGCTGTTTCAAAACACAATCAAAAGTGTAACTTTTAATGGGACAGCCAGGTTATTGCCCAGGTGCCCAGAAGGTAGAAGGAGCTGAGTTCATGACTATCAAATGGGCCCCTCCACATTATATGGCACGCTTATATTCAGTGTTGGACAGTTCCATTATATGTTAAAGGCCTGGGTCTCGTGCCCCAAAGACTAGCTTTATTTATACAGTACAAAATTTCCTTATGAATCAAATTTTTGCTACAAATATTTACTCAATCATTTTACACTCCACTGATTAAAATAGGCAACTTTTTCTCATGGCTGAGGGGCATGCTGGGAAATATATAATATTGTCACCCTCTTAAAGTAATGGCCTAAGTCGTTTTTTAACAAAAGTTTTACTTTTGCCTAAATCGTCATATTTTTAATGTTTGGTTCAGTTTTTTGTCTTTTCTGAAAACCTGAAAAAATGACTTAGGCCATTATTTTAAGAGGGTGACAATTTCACTTCCTTACCTTGCGCTCCATTAATTATAGAAAATGTGTACAAACTTGTGAAAACTTAGTTTTTCATAAACCGTCTACATAGAGTAGCCCATCAGTGCTTCTGATGAGAGGTCAAGGTCCGAACGATGAAGTTCTGATGGGTAAGTAGTTTTTGTACACAAAGAAACTAACCACAGCATAGAAACCCCACAGCAACTAATGTTTTGGAGGTGTACCAGCACAAAAATGTGAAACAAGTTACATAAAGTGGGATACACAGCAATTTGTTTTCAGTTGGATTCCTCCTGGTTCCCCAGCTAAAGTTGTGTGTTAAGCAAACAAAAAACCCCGTCCAGTAACCAGGACCAATTTATTTAGAGTTTTTTTTGGTGTGAGTGCTACAAAGCCCTCTAACCTACTACAGCTTTGAAGAAAAAGGAAGTTATTATATAACAATTCTGTAAAAGTAAAGCTATAGAAATAATTGTTTATGTTATTAAATATAGTTCTTAAAAATGAAATAATCAGCTAAGAAACTTAAAATTGGTTAATTTCTGGTCTCCACCTGAAGATTTTGCTGCAGGGCTAATTCTACATCACCATCTATTTGGAACAGGAAAACTTGTGCCTGGAGATGACTGGCTGCATGTTGGAGTTGCTGCAGAATGAATCTGGGCCCAGTTAGGTGCCTTTATTCGGGTGAAGCTTTTTCTTGCACTTCCAGCACATTTTTCATCAGCACTACAGCTGCCAATAAGTGACAGTGTAGAGAATAACAGCGGATTTCTCAGAAGCTCTGGTATCAACATCAACACAGGAGCAGATCTCAGTATGCTGCTGGCCGGCTTTTTGCCCAATCAGATAACAACTGCTGCTGCTCAGGGTCATCACATCAATATATCCAGTTTCAATCTGCTATGAACTGGTTAGAAACAGAATAAGTGCTGTGTTACATGTGACCAAAAAAATGACTTTTCTCAAACCTTTAAATGCTTGTTCCTCTGTTGACCTCTAGCCTGCTGATGTCAAACAATTAAGATAAGATAAGCTAAGATAAGATAAAACGGAACTTTATTAATCTCAAGGGAAATTCTTGTGCCTTTTACAGGCTGAGTGCAATAAAAATAGAAACAGGCGCAGAAACAGAAACACTGTGTGCAAAGTCAGACAGCTAGAACAGCAAAATAAACTTAAAAACAACAGAATAAACTACTACTAAAATAAGATGCAGATAACAACTGTATAAAATATAAATATCAGTATGTACAATAATGCAAATGCATTATGCATAAAGTGGCACAATGTTAATAATATTTATGCTACAAACTAATATGGAGAGTGTTAACAGGCAATAAATTACTGCAGTAATAATCTGTATTAATAATCAATTAGTAACCAAATAACAAATTATTTCAAACAATTGTGACAATGAGATATTAAAGAAAGCCTCATTGCAGTGCAATCAATTACTAAATTACTGCTTCCTCTAATGCACAAGAAGTGATGTTCTTATGTTCAGTGGCTCTTTTGGGAGAACACATGTTTTTTCTACAGCTGATATTCTCCAATGGAGTGACTACACTGCACTTCAGCAATTTTCACAGGCAGGCTGGAACATTTGTGGGCTGCCCTTTTTCACATGTAGCACATAACAAGCAATAGCAAGTTCTCACTAATGAAAATACTTCATTTGGTTTTGGGGTGACATAGTTGCCTGGGTCCTGTGAGTTCACAGGACCATCACCTGTGCTATTCTCACATGGGTGCAAAGGCACATTGATGCACATTCCACAGACTTCGCACTCTGGAACTGGTGACTGTTCATGTCCAAGAAGCTCTGAGAGCACAAACTCCACCAAAGCAGCTCACCCTGTAGGCAGTATTTAGTTTCAAGGGAATAATATTGTATTTTGTAGATATTTACTTTGTTTTCTTTGTTCTTTTTAAGTGTACTTTAAGAAGTTTGTAGTACAGGAAAGCTCAGAGAAGGGTAGCATGACAGATGTTTACTTTTATTACACAGATGTTATGTGGTAGTAGTATTTTAAAATAGCTCTATACAGGGGTGTAGGAATGAGTTTACTATTGGGGGGACACATATCAGAAACCTGACAGATCCATAAATACTCTGAGCGAAGCATAAAAAAATGCTATTATCTTTTACTTTCTTCTTTTTCAAATGTTTCTTGGAAATATAGTGTTGTGTACACCTATATTATTTCATGTATAATTTACATATATATATGTTTTATAATGGTAAGACGTGGACAAACTGGCTTGAGCACCGATAAATGTTGCCAGTGCATAGTTACCAATACACAAATAATTGTTACCAATGCATAGTTACTAATGCATAGATAATTGTAACCAATGTTGCCTACGCCTATGGCTCTATATGGCAATATAATCACTTTGACCTTCAGATTAATATATTGACCTTGAAGGAGAGGTCAGAGGTCAAATGTGACATGGCATTTCAAATTATTATACACACTTTCTAAGTTATATGTTGGGAATACACACCATACTTGTAGTAATTATAGTTTCTGAGTTATAAAGCTTTTATTAGTTATTGATTAATAAATCGTTAAGTTGACCTTGAACACCTTGGTGGATGTAAGCCAAATTTGAATGGACTGTAGGGCTGCAAGGATTCATCGAGTAACTCGAATAACTGGATTATATAAAAAAAAATCCTCAACGCAAATCTTTTGCGCCAACGCTTCACTTAATCCACAAATCTGCAGCGCTCAATTGTCACCATGTAAACATGACCATTTCACCCACATTTGCAAGTAAAAACAGATGTAAGAGGCCCCAGTTTTTCAACAAAAGCACTGATAACAACAGCTGTGAGGATGATGTTGCCACATGGCGAAGAGCAAAGAAGCAGAGCTTCTTACCAAGAAGTGAGCTCAGGTAGAGTGAAAGAACACGTTTTTCTAGCTACCAAAACAGCTGAGCTTGTTCCTGTAATCACCATTCAAACCTTTACCTGGAAACAGCTGGAGTCCTTCATCAAAAAACATGATCAACACGTGCCAGCGTGAAGAAAAGCTAAATTTATAGTCAAAATAAAATATGCAGAAAAAGTGTTAACTTAGTCTGACACAATGTTTAAAATCAGGCAGCTCTGCTGGCAACTGTCCTGCTTTATATAGCAGTGATACCTGTAACAAGCAGGGACGTATCTATGGGGTGTACAAGACCATATTTATTTCATGGCTTTAGAAACATTCTTTTGTGGATTTAGATTCATATAAAATGTAAATAAAATATAAATATTTTAAAATATAGAAATAAGAACTATTTTTCCCCATAGGCCAGTAAAAATATACATGAGTCAGTAAAACTCTGAGCCACTGACCTGGGTCTGTTGGGTTGGACATGGAATTATTATTAACATTAACCCTGGGCACCTGCTGGGTGCAGCATTCTGGGCATGTCCTACCAGGAGGAGGCCCCCGTGGCAGACCCAGGACATGCTGGAGACATTATATCTCACGGCTGGCCTGGGAACACCTCGGTGTTTCACCCGGATAAACTGGAAGGGGTGGCTGGGAGGAGAGAAATCTATTTGTCTGCTTATGCAGCTGCCCCCACCGCCCAGCCCAGATGAGCGAAAGAAAATGGATAGATGGATGGATTAATTATTAACATTCATTTTTAGCACGTACACCATCAGAACATCTGTTTTCTGCAGCAGGAAACGTTGCATTAAAGAACAGGACAAACCTCAGTTCTGAGAATGTTGATACACTCGCTTTTCTCGCGCTCCTTTAAAGGCTTACAAACACACATACTGACGCATTCGCTGGCACTCTTAACACATGTACATACACACACACATACACATGAACACACAACAAATTTACCTCGTCTACAGTACTGTCAGAACTCTTGCTGTGCTTCCTACCAATGTAAAGGCTAATTTATGTCTTAGTTTAGGTTGAATGTATACAATATTGTATGACACCAGTGTACTTTTGGTTTTTTTTGCAATTAAGAAAATGTTTTCTTTAAAAAAAAAAATATTTTAATATGGCATGTACATAAATACATTGAAATGGTTTAGTTCTGATGACATATTTGTGGGTTTAAACTATTAAAAAAAAAACTAGCGGGGCTCACTTAAGCACCACTTAACCTAACCTTACTAACTGCATGTCAACACATGTTGGACTGTGTGAGGAGGCCCAAGTACCCAGAGAGAACCCAAACAGACACAGGCAGAACATGCAAACTCCACACAGAAGGGCCCCTGGAGCAACTGGTGGATTTGAACCTAGAAGACTGCGCTACCGTCTTGCATCTCTTTTTTTAGCATTCATTTCACAGTGACTTTTATAACAGCTGTCTGAGCACTGCATCTCATTAACAGTGTACATGCAAACGTGTTGATTGGAAGAGGCTGCCTTTTTAACAGCAAAAGTGAAGCAGCAGTTTAAAGAGTGGCACCTCACAGAAAAACCACAGAACAAGTAAATGACAGATGACCTCTTGAGCAGCTAAAGAGAGCCATCCGGGCAGAACGGACATACACCCGGCAGAGTACCCGAAGTAAAACGGACTGTGTGCACTGAGCTTATACCTCTTGGCGCTGGTGGAAAGCTTGGCAGCGGTCTTGCTGGAGATTTTGGCCTCCTTCTTTTTAGGCTGGGCCTGGTCCCGCTGCTCGGGGCCCGGCTGCTCCGGAGGAGCAGTCTCCCTCTGCTCAGCATCTGAGCTTCCCCCACTGGTGTTGGGGCTGTCGTCCGGCCTCGGCTGCACCTCACTGGACATGCTGACACTGTGGGACGGTTACACACGCACGCACAGGTATTAAGGGCACGTAACATAAAAACAGAAATGCACACCTTAAGGGGTTTACACAACCTTTACTGCAGTTCTATCATCTGGATGCATCAATATGGGTTTGTAATGATAACTACTGCCATTTTGAATTTGCCATAATAGAATATTATATCTCTTACATCCACTGCATTAAGTATTATATGAATCAGTTAATATGGCCAATATTAATCACTGGCTGACCTCACCCTATTCCTAGCATCCTGTCACACCTCCTTCCCTACATCCATAAACCTTTTCTGTTCTCTTCTGCTTTTCCTTCTCTCTGGCAGTTCCATCTACAACATCCTTTGTCCTACTTTTCCCTCTCTCTCGCTGCCTCCAAGCACGCTCCCACCCTCCTGTCTTCAGCCAAAAGTAGCACAGTTTCCACCAGCACTCTGCTGGCCAACAGCACCAGGACACAGGAGAAGGTAGCACCAGAGAGCATTTGGTTCAGGCAAATTCTGGAACTCATTTTTGTATGACGTACAATTAAATATAGACTACTGCCAGCTCCATTTGTTACATCCTCATTAAGAGCATGCCCATAATGATCATTCTTTGGATAGTTAGAATCTTATTCCATGAATGAATTAAAAATTGAAAACGCATTCGTTAAATTTAGGGCCGCGACTAATGATTATTTTCACCAGAAATTCTGCCTCTTTTCTAGATCAACTGATAAAAAACTGACTTAACTGATTGTAAAAGATCTGAAATAGTGAAAAGAATCTAACAATATATGAGACACTAAGACAGATTTCCAACATCACTACTGGTGTTTCATCACGTTTTTTTTTGGGGGGGGGGTTGGTTTTTTTTTGCTGTGAACAGAAACTTAAAACTGCATTTTGGTCACCTTATGATGTCTTAACAAAAAGACTAACCTGTCATAATTCCACTACCTCCCCATTTCATACAACTTCCAAAATGTAAAACAGCAGCAGATATTTGAAGGGCAAGAACAACAGCCATTACACACTGTTACACTCATTTCTTCCTTGTATTCCCCCACACGACCAGCATCCTACACACTGCTACAGATTCTGAACTATCCCAGGATGGGAAGGAATAAACCCATTCCACCGAAGCCCCAGCCAGCAACACAAAATCCAGAAGATCCACTGCCAACATCTGGGTGCCAGACACCTCGATGGACCCCCAGAAGACCTGTCTTCATGACCTCAATGGGCCCTAACCTGTTCTGGCAGCATGGGGGGGACACACAAACAATACAAAGGTGATTTTAATACTGAGACTGATCAGAGTATGAAAAATAAGTTTCAGATCCAAGTGTGTTTGTGTGGTTTCCCCAAGATTTTTATTCTTCTGTAGTTTATCTTTATTACAGTCTTTCAAATTAATTGGATAATTTTCTGCATCTCGAGTTATATTGACATTGAACTGTGATGATGCTTAACCTAATAAAAATCAAGTAGCTCTCATTGTAACAAAAGGCCAACATTACCCTGATCCTACTCTCATTGAATAGGAAGGATTAGCAGTGCATCCAAGGATGTTGACTGACTGAGTAGCTGATCCACTGAAAACTAATCAATAGTGTTGATTTGCTTTCAGGAAAAAGCATTCGCTTGAGCTGCTTAAATGTGAAGATTTTTCTTTTTCTCCTGCTCTTTTTGAAAGCTAACCTCACCCTGTCACCCCAGCACAGGGATTCAGCTCAGTCTTCGCATTAACGTGGTGTGATTAGCTTTCCTCACAACTCAATAGTCTAAATAATTTTACAAACAGCTGAGGTGAAGGAGATTCATCGAGCCGCTAACAGTATTCTTTCCAAAGATGTCTGTGCTGTCTCTTTTATAAGCACCCCTACCAGCCAATCCCAAGAATACCTATGAAAACACTTCAGCTAATGCCAATTCCCTTCTAAACGTAACACTTCTTGATTGCTGGATAGTTTTAGGTTGTAAAAATACTGTTCAGGGAGTGCTGATCACAGTCTACAAAAACTGGCACAAGCCTTCAACTTATTTCCTGATTTAAAGGGGATTTACGCTTTGTGTTAAATCTATGCAACAGGTACCGCAAAGAAGGGCTGGGCAATAATTTAAAAAAAATCATCACAATGTTTTTTCTAGCTGATATCGATATATCACTATTTCTGCCAGTCTTAAAGGTTCCTTTTCACTCCTTCTTTAAGATAAGATTCATTTTGATTTAAATGTAATTTTTTTTCTGTCAGAAGTTGAACATAATAAATGTATTACAGAACAAGGAATATATGGATATACACTGAAAACTTGCTCCTGTGCATTCCTGTCTAAAATCCCAACTTCACTGGACACGGATAACCTGTGTGTCAACGGAATGCTGATTGGTTGCCAAGTGGGTCAGAATGGGGAAGAGTGACCTATGCTTCGGTCAAATGCTGATTGATTCATTGATAGGTTGGATGGACTAAGGCAGCGAGTGACAGCAGAGTTTTCCAGGAATGGGAGAAGTATGATAAAAATCATCATTAAAAACAAACAAACAAAAAAAAAAACTGCAGCATGAAAAGTGCAGACAGTGGCTGCAGCGGACACGTCAATGTTTTTAGCGCCCAGTTTCACTTCAGCTCCTTGTATGTTATAACTTCACTCTCCTCCTCGGTTGGCTGATGGACCAACAACAGCAGAAGCAAGAGTAGCCCACAGACCGACTGTATCACGTATCAATCAACAGCAAACACTCTGCAGGGCAGACTGCCCTTGCCCTACCCCTGCTCGGGCATAAAACAAGCATTGGATGTGGCGGTTATCTTGGCTACATGACAGCGTAGCTAGAGTCAAAGAAAATCTTTATGCTTTAGCTCTTTAAAAATCAGGTTTTGAAATGCGACAGTGTGATCCTGACTGGATGCAATTGTTACACCTCAGTTACACATCTGTTACATGGTTACAGGCTGCTGAAACACATCTAACACAAACAAGATCTTTATGCTTTTGTTTCAGGCAAACCAGCTTATGAAATGCGACAGTGTGATCCTGACTGGCAGCATCGTCACACCTCGGACACACAGAAGTCGTGGCTACCTCTGACAGGGAAAAAAAAAACTACAAGCCCCTGCACCTGCTGCTGCATGAAATATCGCACCAATATAAATTACATAAAGGTATTTCACATCTGAATGACTTTTATCTTTAAGATTCACTGTACAGTTTGGTGCAACCACAGGGTAGAACAAGTGAGAGCTTTATTACAGTGCAAGTAAAACTGCAGGCTTTATAAGTGTGTATAAAGTGCTTTGTGATGTAAAAGTAGAAACTGAAATACAATATTGAAAAAGAACAGCATTAAATATTAACTAAAATAAACTATATAAACAGTATCTGCACGGCGAGAGATGCAGAAATGTTTGCCTGCATGTATTGCAGAGCATTGGTCAGTGACTGAGAGTGCCTGAGTCCCCCCACGCATGAATGCGAGCGTGAAGCCATTTATAATTCTTAACTTGTTTGATGTGTAGGCGCTCACCACAAAATGTCAGGTTTTGAGAAAATGCCAGGAAAACCAAGCATCAGAAGCTCCTAAAAATAAAGTGACCATTCGTTGTGTCCATATGGCTCAACCCCACTTAATAACACTCTTTTGCCTCGTTCAGCTTCTCTCTGTGCCGTATGGTGCTGCTTATCTTCTCGCGGGTCGTTTAGATGTTTTTTTTTCAGCATTCGTTAACGTGCTCTCCTCCTTATTGTTTGTTGACATCTGTCGTCGTTTTGGTTTTGCGTGAACAACAAGAATGCACTGCGATTCCTGAGCTTTCTGCTCCACTATAGGTTGAAAAATATCGGCCCACCTATGCATTACACTCACCTGGGCTTTTATGACACCCCCCCATTCTAAACTGATCCCCTTTGGCAGCTATAGCAGCATCCACTGCTCTGGGACAGCTTTCTACAAGAGTCATACAGAAGAACATTTGTGAGGTGAGGTTGGACACTGATGCATGAGACTGACACAGTCTCATGCTCTAGTTCATCCCAAAGGTGTTGGCTGGGGTTAAGGTGAGGGCTCTGTGTGGGCCAATGAAGCGCTTCCACGCCAAATTCATGCAGTTAAGCCCCAGCTTTGTGCACTGGTCACAGTCACGCTGGAACAGAAGCTAACAACGTTAATCAAAGAAAATGCATTTAATAGTTAAAATGCAATAATCCAAAAATTACTCAAATATTAGCTAACCCTGAACTATCTTATTCTGTTCTACTCAAAACCTCCTGGGATTTGTGTGAAGGATGGCTGAATGAAAGATGAGTCCAAAATTTTGAAAAGCAGCTGTCATTAAGTTCTTTTTTTTTTCTTCTTTTTTTTTGATGCCTGTTAAAGCAGGAGAAAAAGGCTTTACTGCAGAGGTGAGGGGTGATTAGCTGCATCCAGCAGACTGCAGAAGGCTTTCCACAGCCCCGCTGACAGCTGGTAGCTGCCCGTTGGGCTGCGGAAATGATCAGTCAATTGAGCGATAATAAAAACAACTTCCCCACTAGCTGGGTTATTCTGTGTCCCCATCCATAGATACACCTGCAGATGCAGAGCTTCTTGGGTTAAAGAATAACCTCAGGTACGGTTCCCTCACATTCTCAGAATCAGTCCGGTTGAACGTCTGTCAGTCACAACCTACGAGTCGCAATAAAAGACACCTACAAGGTCGCGTTTGCTAAATCAATCTCCCCTATTACTGTGTGTGTGAGAGAGGAGCTCAAGGTGAATGCCTCTATTTACATTCCCCGGTGTGCTATGAAAAATGCATGACGGAGACGAATGGCTGTGAGGGCATTTTTGCTGCTCTAAATGAATATGAAATTGGACATAAGTAAGGACAGATTGTTCAGTACACAGGACAGCAGCTTTGCCGAGCTGACTCCACATCTGACATTTGATAAACAGCTGCAGCACACAGACTATGCAATTAACTGCATGTGGTGGTGAGATGATACCACAGATGATCTGTGGGGAAGGGGTGTGTGTGTGTGTGTGTGGGGGGGGTCTTCTGTTGGTTATGGTGATGCAGACGGACAGAATTTCAAAAGGTACATCACGAGGGAATCCAATCAGGATAAACTGCTCATATCATTGCAGAAAATTGCGTGTTTGCAGTTGTCAGGTAATAACAAACACACTGAAACCAAAAGTTCAAAACAGAACAGTGGCTCACCTTGGGCGCTTGCCACACGAGATTCAGCAGATGTTTGGGGGTTTTTTTCTCTCCCTCGAGTGTGAAACTGTTACAACACCTCAACCGGTCACCGGTTATTGAGCAAACTTACAGATAAATCACACCCAGCAGAGAACCTACAGTCCCCAAACATACATTATATTCTTTTGTCTGAGGCTAACATTAAAATAAAATGGTAAAGAGTTTGGGTTTCTCTTCAGCTAACACGGCGGAACGTTTTCTATATTCAAGAGTTTTGTAGTAAACAACCCAGCTCTTTAAAAAGGGGATTCCCACTTTTAGGTTTGGTTGGCGTCGTTAGCGAGACTTTTTCGGTGTTCAAGGTTGAGTGACGACTGCACGAACAATTATCGAAGTTTATTTTTTATTAAGTTCAGTTAGGTGCACGGGTGTATGCCAAATTAATGTGCGTCTGCCTGTCTGACTGTAAGGTCTCGCATGATGTACTTATACAGTACATACACACGTTTAAAGACACGTTAGTTTAAATGTGCTCATATTTTACACGAAGTTCGGGGAGACCTTCTTAAGTCAACATCAAACAGCTCATAAAGCTGCATGAGAAGCCAGCGAGCTCTCGCCGCCCCGGTTCCCTGGTTGTTTGTTTGGCTGTTTCATGAAGAGTGAACAGCTAGACAGCCTCGCAATGAGACATCTTTATATAGACTGAAGAAGATCAAGCTGAACGCCACACTTGTTCGACAGCTAGCCTATTCAGTGCTGGACCTCAGTGACCGCTGCCAAATCTGCTCCAGCACAAAAGACAGAATGGATGCC
>VUQJ01021611.1:1305-15141 GCA_015108635.1 Andinoacara biseriatus | reverse complement strand
TTTGCAGGTTTTCATGCAGCATAATGATTTGCTCTGCTCAACAATGCACAGCCTGGGGTAACTTGCTAGAAAAACACCTACAACAAGAGCACTGCCAAGTGGGGCAAAATATGCCCATCGCACTATATCAACCCTGTTAATAACAACAGCTATATATATATATATATATATATAAACAGAATAACTTCTTATGCTGCTGACTTGAGTATGTGTGGTCGACTTCCCTCTCCACCGCTATCGTGACTGTTCTGCCTCACCCTCCCACCCTGCCATGCTTGCATTAATCAAGGTGCCAGTCTTCATCCGTGAAGCTATTGAGCTTTCATTCCTACATAATTACCTGTATTAGACTCATTGCCACAGACAGTGGCTTGCAGAGGGAAACGGGGGAGCCAGAATGCTTAACCCTCACTTTTGAGCAGACTGAATGTAAAGCAGGTGGATGATGGCCCTAATGAATCAATGGCATCCAGTCAGGATTAACCATCCCTCCAACACTACACTCAGAGACCTTTAAGCAGTTTATGTAATACTCATCCAGCCTTTTGTCTTTGTCTTACATACAGGCCAGTGCTGTTACATTTGCACTTGTACTTTATGTAATATGCTGCAGCTGTATTTTATTGCTCTATGAATTTAAATTCCTTTGATTTGTATTCATTTTGGAATTTTTAGTTTATGCTGAATTGATGTTTATTAGAAATATTTATAGCAAGTATTTAAAAGACTGTTAACCTCCATCTTGACCTAAAAATCAAACAAACTTTGTTACTTTGTTTTTTCTTCTTTTGTATCTTGTAATGTTTGGTTTTTGTTGTATTTTTTTTTATAGATGTACATTTTGGCATCTGAGAAAAGTAAAATGAAACAAAAGAGCATGTAAATTATAAAAAGATGAAGACAAGAAAATCAAAATAATATTGGGATGCACGTGAATGATGACACTGATTTTAGTCTCATTAAAAAGCCATGGGTAAGAGGAAGGATAAAAGTAACTGAGGCTATGAAGATTAGAACACGTGTGTGTCTGTGTGTGTGTGTGTGATTATAGAACAGTACTTCGTTTTCAGTCACTTGTGCTGTCTCTCCTAATGCCTGAAGTGGCTCTTTATGATAAGTGGGATCAGTGAAAGGTTAATTGGCCTGCCGTGACTCTCCTGTGCTCTCTGCACACTTCATATGCCAACTCATTGACGGTCAAGTAGAACTGTTTCAGTGTGAAAATCAGTGAACAGTTTTCTGGTAAACAACCAAGATGTGCCTTTTTTTTAAAAATAATTTTGTGGCCAAAGGTCAAGGTAATAGATAAATGAAGGAGATATTAAACACAACAACAATTAGTTATTGCTAGTTAGTTACTGTTATGGAGTTTATAATAATAACAGTGGTGGCAGACTAACGACACATACTTCATACACATATTTCGTGGTAATTTTGACACAGACGCAAATTGAAAAAAAAAAAAAACAGCATCTTAGTCTAGGTAGAAAGTTAGCACATGAATTCAGTGGTAACAGTGGTGTTCTTGCAAAGGTGTTACCAAACACCAGCCAAAAGTCAAAATAAGTCCAAATTAAACTCACTGACCAGGCTGGCCTCACTCTTTCAGAAACTGCTGATCTACTGGGATTTTCCCAGACAACAATCTCAAGGGTTTACAGAGAATGGTCCAAAAAAAGAGAAAAATATCCCGTGAGTGGCAGTTCGCTGTGTGAAAATGGCTTATTAATGCCAGAGGTCAGAGGAGAATATAAAATAACCACTCACTGCTCACCGTGAAGCAGGTTAGCTACAGCTGCGGAAAACCACACACTGTGCTCATCCAGCAGTATAATATTTCATGTCACAAAGCTTAAATAATCTCAAAATGGTTCCTTGAACATGACAGTGAGTTCACTGTAATCAGATGGCCTCCATCCAATAGATCTCCAGAACCCCATCCAATAGCGCATCTTTGGAATTGTTGGAACGAGAAAGTCACATCAAGGATGAAGCCAACAAATGTGCAGCAACTGTGTGATGCTGTCATGTCAACATGGACCAAAATCTCTGAGGAATGTTTCCAGCACCTCGTTGAATCTATGCCAGAAGAAATTAAGGCACTTCTGAAGGCAAAAAGGTTCCAACCCAGTTCTAGAAAATTGTACCTGACAAAGTGGTCAGTGAGTGTATATTATATATTATATATATATATATATAAATAAATATATATAAAAGCCAACTGCGCTCTAGAGGCACCATTGGAGTTTTTCGAGAGTTTCAACCATGTGGTTGCTCCTGTAAAATACATCTAGGTGACTCTGCCTTTTTTTTCTGTTTTGGTTACCACAGAAATTGCAGTTATGTGCCCCTCCATATTCATTTGGATTGATGTCTTTTTTATATATATATATATTGCCAAGACGACAGTAGGTGGGCACATTACTTCTACAAGGACTTGAACACAAGGTGCAGAGTTAAAGCAGCTCTGATGTTTGGACAACTGCTGTCAAGTCAAATCAGCACAGTAAAACTATAGCTAAAATGTAGTTATATCAGCATGGTTACGTATTCAAGGGTTACAAATTTCTTTTGTACATAGTTGGCAAATTAGCTTTCTTTCAGCAACTATAAGAAAAAGCATTCAGAGAAAGTCTTACAAAGACTTGCATTTTATCAGCCCACATAAAGTGACACTTTAGCCATGAGACAAAGTAACATGCTCCTTTAGTCTTGCTCGGAAAAGTACTTAATTAACTTAATTTGGTTTTGGTGGCAGAGGGAGTACAAAAATCAATACAAACTAGGTCATATTCTAGCTTGAGCCCTAAGCTTACACGTGTTTGCACAGCCCTGTGAGAAAGTGTGACAGAGGAGCTACCTGCATGAAACTGAGAAAATGTTTAACCAGCCTGGAGGATACTTTGACCACAATGGTGGATCAGTATGTATTATCAATGGAAATCTCTTCAGCATATATATAGATACACTGTATATATACATTTTCTTTTGTTTTTGCAGGACGTTGAAACCTTTGTTGAAGACTCTTGATGTGAATCTTCTTAGATATGCAGGTGGCTCAAATTTGGCTCTATTCAGTTATTTTGCCCACATGCAGGTCTCATTTATTCATGTAAGGATAGCCACATTCTCCCATTTAATATCATTTCCTTCATGCTAATTCTGTCCCCTTCCTGTCCTTTCCTCTGGCGCTGTGAATAAGCCAGAAAATATGGACTCTTTTTCACTGTTACATATTAGTAATGGTCCTGCTGCACATCAGACATTACACCTTTCCATTACGGTTCCGATTTTTAAGGATAACAGTGGGGATCAAACTGTTCTTCCCCTTTCGTGTGCATAATTTATTAATGAATTAATGTCAATTAGGCCACAGCAAACAGAAAGGCATCCCTTTTTCATAAACAGAATTTTTCATTAGCCCCCCTTTTTTTGGTTGACCTTTGTGAAAGATTACGACGGAACAAAAAAAAAATCACTTGGTTGGTGCTTAGCTTTTTTAGGAGCAGATGAAAGCGGTATCTGAACAGGCCTCATTTTTGTCACTCCCTTTTTTTTCCCCCCTTTCAGTTTGTTTTATATCTGCACCCTGATGCTGCTTTCTTTGTCTTTCTGCAACACCATCTGTGGAAAGTGTCTGAGGACTACCAAAGACAAGCTGATGGACAGTCCCTTACTTTCTCTCTTAAAAGAAGAATAAGATGTCATTACCTTTTCAGTTTTCAATGTCAGCTTATTAATATATGCTATTTCATTTAAGATTCAAGGATTAAAGAGGGTCGCTCATATTAAGAAGCTAAAATAGCAGGTGTCTGATCTTGAATCAGGTCGTGGGGCCACTAGCACTTCGTGATCTCAGCAGACCGGCTTTGCAATAAGCCACTTAACACAAATGGTTGTGATCATGCAATGCTTCAAGGATGAGAACGAAATACAGGGATGCACCATTACAATTTCAAGCCTGAGGTTGCCTGCACTATACTCAGTATGTGCAACCCCTCATCTTCAGTCACATCATTCATCTCTGTGCTCAGAATTTAGCAATTGGTTTTTATCAGAGAATAAATCTTAAATGGATTCTGGGTGAAGCCCAGAGGGGAATGAGAGAAGTGTCAGAAGTGGAAAGAAGTAAACACAAAGGGAGGAAGAGAGCAGGGGGCTGAGCGAGAAGCTGGAGAAGAGAGATACCTGGAGCAGATGCAGTAAATCACCTGGTTGAAAAAAAAAAAAATTTAGAACTCACATTATTCTGACAGCATAGTCAGCTTTCAGGAAGTTCCCAAAACATTTGAAACAAAACAGAAGGGTTTTATCTACAGCCTGAGTCTGAATGCAGAATGCATACTGTTTATAACCACATCTATTTAGGATACTGTAATATCCTAAACAGACATTACTGTAAGCAATGGCTCTCTACAATATCAAAGCCTCAGTTACAGGTTTGCCTGCTTTGTACGAGGCTCGCTTTTACAACACAGGTTTATCATTTGCTCCATGGTGAGAATTACTGACATTTACAACCAGGTGTGTTTTTACTGCTTGGTCTAGTGGTTAACATAGCTGTAAAACACGGCATCCCATGGGGCAATAAAAATTAACTTCAGTTCATCTTCTACAGCACACAGTGATCACATGCAACCTATATTCTGAGAAGCTGAAAGAAGGGGCTGTATTGTTTCACTACTTCAAATCTTTATTATTTATATTTAACACCTTTACTAATAATATTATAAGAAGCTGAACAAGCAAAAATAGCCAAATATACAGGGACTTATACTGGATGCAGACAACAGGTGACATCTTTGGATTTCTAGGTGTTTATAGCACCAGAATATTAGAGTACGAATAAAACACAAGAGTAAATGTGTTTTATTGTACAGTGAAATTGAGGATTTTGTTGAAAGAGAAAATGTATCTGTAGGGATTCTCTGAAGGCCTTGGCACTTGATCAGTCATTAGAAAATGACTGACATTTATTTGTGAAATACAGAGTGTGCCTTCCTACTATTATACACAATTGTTTGCGTGCGTGTGTGTGTGTGTGTGCGTGTGCGCGTGCGGCGCATCAAACACCTCCTTGCCTCTTCAAGGCATCTGCAGCTGCTGTTATATGCAAATTGTCTTTCTATTCTTAGACATTCATGACATACATGAAGCCACGAGATTGTTTTTCTCCCTTTTCCAAGTAACAATGTCTGACATTTCAATTAATATATCATTTTACGTGCAACTTAATCATATGTATTTTACTGTGACACTATGTGCATGCATTATATAAAAATCTAACAACGCTGCAAGTCCAACTTTGTAGCATGACATCACTAGGTTGCAAAAGCAAAACAGACAGATAACAGTGGTGGATCCTTTTGTTTACTACCCATCACAGCAGCATGGTGGACAAAACAGGGCGCACGAAAAAGATTACTGAGGGAAAACTAGAAGCTGGGTGATAAAGAAGGCGCAGCCTGCTGTACTGACATGTCATACTGAAGGTGAGGGAGATGAATCAGTTTGTTTCAAAGAGCCCCCTATCCAGTAGCCTCAAGGCAGAAGAATAAATGTCTGGAAGGGACAAGACCAGAGTTTTCCTTGCCTTCAAGCATGGCTCTGTGATGCTCTGGCCTAAGAATAATAAAATGAGATGAAAAACCCTGGAAGTGCCCAAAAATCTACTGGAAGGAGAAAACTTTGCAGAAAAGTCAAGAAGGCAAAGTTGGATAAAACTGGCAGACGGCTTCGAGATACCGAAAAACTCAAAACACGTTTCCTTATCCATGCAAAGGGTCAGGGTCACTCTACTGTAATATAGCAGAGTCTAAGTGTAGCGTTTGTATCCGTACACAGTAATTCTAATCTGAAGATTAAGCATTAATGTCAGGACTGTTTTCTTAGAAGCAAACATGATGAGTGTGTCATCCACGAATTAAATATTGGTAAATTTTGACACCTAACAGGACGGAAGATTCGTCACTCCATGCATCCACTGTGTCGACCTTCCCTGGCAGAGTTTCTACACCCTTCATGCATCAAACCCACATCCGGAGCTAGCACGCTGCCAAGCATCTTATGCAAGATTAATCACACTTTAAATGCAGTCAACAGGCTGTGAAATGAGAATGGCGAGCAGGTGGTAATGTTTCTTTACACACTGTATAGAAGACTAAATAAATGTCAAGCCTGCCTAAATAACACAAAAACCAGACGCCTCAAATGTAATGTAAAAAAAAAAACAAAAAACAACAAGACCTGAAAGAGCCGCTGCCATTTTACACACAAATGTTGGTACTGACACAAAATAAACTCAATGGGCGAAAGCGCGCACCTGTGCAGAAACTCGGATCCATTCACGTGTACAAACATTTCAGAGACAGAGGAAGCTGGCGACACAGATGGTGCATTTGTGAATAAAATAAAATCATTATGATACCTTGACTCACACTTTTAGTCTCCCTTTATACTGCACATTACTTTAGAGCCACTCAAACACTCAAACCTACAGTCTTATTTGTGTGTATGGGACATAACTATTAGATAAGCACCTTTTACCTGTGAAATATATCAAATCTCAAATCAAATTCCACTCAATATTTCATCAGCGCTGTCTCGTTATTACATTTCCCGTCCCTGCAGCACTGAGGAGCAAGCCAGACTGTATGCTGCCTGACACCTGTGGTCAGTTGTGGAGTACACAGCAGTAACAGGATGTGGCCGGTGGATTCAGGAAGGTTTTGCTCGACTTTACCAAATATTGAGCATGACTATTGGTTGGCTTTAACTTCAACGTAATTGGTTGTAGAAAGTCAGGACAAGGAAGAGCATGAACTAGTTGCAGACCAGAGTGTCGGTAGCTTTAATCTCCTAATGTTGTGCAAGTCTGATTAGTTCTGGTTTATTTTTTGTGTTTAAAATTGTGGCAGTGTACACAACTATGCCGTGCAGCAAACAGAGTGCACTGAAAACTCTGCAACAGCTGCGACACACTCTGTTCCTCCTCCAGTCACCATTCCCCCACACGAGCGCGTATGGACTGTAAATCAGCAGAATGAAAATGAAGCCAGCGGAAACCTCGACACAATCATTATGAGTCTCAAATATAATGCGGCTCATCCTATTTACTCTTTGTCGTCTCACTGTGATCTTCTTTTCTAGGTTCCCTTTTTCCTTAACCCATCAGTTGATTGCAGAAAATGGATGACCCCTCTCAACCTGTTTCTGCTGGAGGTCGCTTCCTGTTACATGAGAGTTTTTCCTCCCCGCTGTCGCTGAGTAATCAGACACAGGGGATCAGTTTGATGAGATTCTCTTATATTAAGGTAGTATTATGTAGTTGTCAATCGGTGCTATTTAAAAAAAAAAACCTGAAATGAAAATTGAAATACTGATCATAAAGCTGTATGGGGGATGCGCTGGCACCACTGGAGGACAACATGATTGGAAGAACCACCGATCAGCAGGCTTATTTCAATTCATCAGTATTCACAGGGTGCTTTGCCTTGACCATTTATGGATGATTATGGGCATGAAGAAGGCAGAACATGAGACCAGTTCACACGAGCACATTTCCAGGTGAAGTGTGATTTATAAAGGGAACATTGCGTGCAGGTGTGCATTAGCACACCTTTTTAGAATTGGGATTATTTTTTGGGGCATGCCATTTTCAGCTTTTGCATACATGTTCACTTTTACTATGCTTCCTATGCACTGTTTTATAAATGAGGCCCCAGACTTATAAAATAAATTCACCCAAGTGAAGTTTTGGCAGGGCGTTGATGGGGGGAAAAAAAGACATAATTTCCCTGAGTGCTTGAGTATGCCCCCTTTGTATTGAGCTGCTAATCTAATTACATGTTCAAATATGCAGGAGATTGCTCCCCTTGCTCATAAATAAATAAACAGGTAGATAAGCAGTGGCTCAAAATCAATTAACATTGTTTGCCCTCGGCCAGACAAATCCAAGATAAGGAAAGTGCTACTATCATGTATATCAGTGACCCCTGCTGTGCGTGATGCAATAAAATATTCAAAAAAAATTGTTGAAAGTAGATTAACAGGATAGATAAACTACCATTTATACTTACGCTCAACATAAAAAAAAAAATAAAAAAAAAACACTGCTTGGAATTACTGTGGTAGATAAGTGGGATTCCAACAAGTGTCAGAGCACTGGCTTGTCTTCCAGGTTTTCTAAACTGATGATCTCTCAAAACTGCACTTCAAAGCATTGCTGCCTTTCGTAAGATGCCCGTGAAAGAGGACTGAGAATTAAATAAATCATTACGTGCTGTCTGAGCCCTTTATTCCATTATGTTGTTGTCCATTTTCTTTATTTCATATCCTGCAGCTGCCTCTTGCCATGTTCATCCTTCAGTCACTCTTCCGCCTCTCCTCCTCCGATCCTGTTCAATTTAATTTCCCAGCTCTTTTCATTAAACATCTTGTCATCCACTTCCCCTCTGCTCGTCCTACCAGCCCTCACCTGTATGTGCTGTATGACAACTGGCTTTACTGGTGATTAATGTGATTTTAAGTCATCAAATAATTCAAGCTGAATTGAAATGTACCTCCCCGCCATTCTTTGCACTCTTCCCGACACATTAAATCTCTAACCGTTGACTTCACCATGCCCCTTTGTCCATTCACCTCGCTGAAAACCTGTTTACCTTGTCCTCGATACAAGCACATGGCCTGGAAGCTCCCCTGCTGGGCTCTAATTGGTGATCAAGATGTGCGCGGGAAGGAGACTGGAGCAGCGTTTGGCCCATTTCTATTCCCTCATCACATTCACAGGGCCACAGTCACATCTGCGTAACCATGGTGATGCTGATAAGGTGACTCATGACTATTCATCAATTGGCGCCGCCTGATTGGACAGCCCCCGAGAGCCTTGCAAAACGTATTCATCAGCGCAGCCTGTGTCCCTGCTCTACCTCAATATGCCCCTCAGGATGATGAGGAAGCATCTCTGCTTCTGTTTGTTTTTAACACTCACTTCTTGTCTTCACCTCACCTCTCCCCTCTACTCTCTAATTACCTGTTCTCTCTTCATGTCCCACCCATTCATCCCCCAAAAGGCCTCTCTCTCCTCTCTCACCCAGTGGCCTGCTCTCTTCACTCTGTCTCAGTTGATGAAGCCATTAATCACAGGTACATGTGGCATGAACTCTTGCTTATCTCACTGTGTCCCTTGATGCTACTTAGAAATTGTGCCCGTATCTCACACAGGTTATTTAATCGCAGCAATAACTTCGGAGTATTTTCTGACTAATAACAAAGAGAGAAAAAAAAATAATAATTCAATCATATTTCCCCTGGACATGTTTTTCTTTTTTAGTAAAGCGCAGTTTTAAAGCCCCACCAGAGACGCAAAATGTGACTCATCAGCCAGTTTTTTGTCCCATTAGTAGTGTTATTTTATTCAATTTCAAAGGTCATTTGCTCCTGTCATAATCGCTTTTTCCAATAACCCATTATATCTGCAGCTTTTAAATACTGTGCCAATGGGACAGCGTGCTTTTCTTGTTTCAATACAATGCTATGAATCAGTTTGAGCAATCTATCTTGCAGGCAGCTGTTTCTTTTGTGTTTTTAAGCTGATGGCCTTTGGCCTTAGATTTCCCAAAAGAAGATGTGGGGAGCTCATCAGCGTCAACTGACCTTCAAGTGAAGTAAAGTTCACAGTTTACAGCCTAAAATCCACAATTTAGTACAGAAAGACTTATTATTTATTACAGACATACATTCATAACCCACCTCATGTTGTTGGAACTGCAAAATAGATAATTATACACACCAAGACAGATTGGAAATGTGTGGGAACCTATAAGTGCCAGGCTGTAATAGCCATTTTGACATTTCTGTCTAATCTTTCACTATGATTCACACATAAATGAGAACCATGTGGCAAATTTACAGTAGGAATGAAAGTTGTTTTCTTTTTTTTGTCTCCGCTGAAATTTGTCATTTATACTTGTACATATACATATGGCTAATATTCCCAATGAAAGTGTTTTTCAAGAAAAATGACATTGGAATTTTCTTCTCCGAGTCGACATGGCCCAGCATTTGAACCTCCATCTGGGGTCAACAGTATGAGAATTTTTTTTCCCTAACAGACAGGGATCAAAACAACTGTGCTAAAAACAAAACAAACAAAAAGAAATTAATAGAAAATATGTTAGTAAGAGAACCACATTACCAAATTGGGTCTTGGTGATTTTTAAGGATTTGAGCCAATATGTTCTACATATGATTGCATAGTTCATTACAAAGGTAAGCCTGATACTGTCTGCTGCTGCTCTGTTCAAGCTCTGATTTCTGCTTCCACACGGCAACCCTGACCTCTCTTGTTTTACCAGAAAGCTGCCTGTCAAAATCCAGCTGGATAGCGGTCAGTAATGGACAGCTTGCACATAACTCAGGGAACATTATGTGAGAGCACAGATATAGTCTGCTTAGGTGGTTGTGTAGCTGTGGTGGGGGATGGGGGATGAAGGAGATACGCAACGAAAAAAATAAATACCAGTTTTGAACTGTGTAGCATTTGTGTAGTATGGTATAAATACTTAAGGATCGCTAAATAAGAGATGAAATCATTCATATATGACAGCCAATAAGGTTTTGATGTTTGCTCAAAGAGCATAAAAGCATGCGAGTTAGCTTCACAGACTGTATATAAAAGATGGGCATAAACACCCTTCCATTAAGACCATTTCTGCTGAGGCTTCAGTGAACAGAGCTGGCTCAAGTGAAGGTTTAGATGCATCTCTCACTGTGTCAGGTCTTTGCTGGAATTTTTTTTCCTATTTCTTAAACACTTCGCTTTCAGGTATCGTTCATCTGTTTGTTATTGCTTTTAGTTGATTTTACAAATCTTTATAAATCACCTTGTTGATGCACTATTTTATGCCTTTCAAATGGTGTTACCTATGGCATTTTCATGGATTCAATTGAAGAAATGGGAAGAAAATTTTGTTTTTTCACCATGCTGTTAATAATAAAGTGCCTAAAGATACAATTTAAAATTGGTTCTTTGCTGAGTTGTCTGTTTTGTGTGGACACAACACCAGTTCAGCCCTTGAGCCTTTTTATGATTCATAGGTCAGTGTAAGTGGTTTAACAAAAGCCAACTACAAAACACTCCTCTGAAAATGGTCTAAAACTGAGTGAAAATGCAGCCAGTGTCCAAAGAAAAACTTGCTGTTCCTATTGTTCCAAGTGGAGCTAAAGTAATCAGCCAATTATCAGTGAACTGAGAGAAAATTAACTGGCAAATATGTTGAAAATGGATTTGAAACCATCTGAAGTCATTTTAAGACAAAATAAGCAAACATTCTCCAGCTCAGTTTTCTTTTTTTATGTGAGAGAAAACACAGTATCTTGTTGCTTTGTAATGGACAGAGAGAGTTTAACGTCAGAGTTCAGAAATACAAGTCACACAGATAACTCCCATTGACACACAAGACACACAGTTGTGTAAACACACATTATTCCTGAGCCTTACAAAAATCCACATACCAGTCAAAAAAAAGAAAGACATACAAATGTTTTCAGTAGGTTTTACAAACTAACACTAGAATGTATGTAGATACTAGACTTTAATAAGAGGTATGGCCTCCTCTCATTGTGATGTGAGCAGCATCGACTGTCTCCGGATCATCTGTAGTTGAGGAATTGCTCTCCATTCCTAAATGAGTGCAGCCTACAGCCGTGCAATGGTCGTAGCTGCCTCTGATAAACACATCGACCCAGCATGTTCTACGCTTGTTCAGTAGGACACATATCTAATAAGACTAAATGCTGGTCAAGGAAGTGTCCGGAGATGCTCCTAATCCAGAAAGGTCTGTGCTAGTCTGTTAGTGTGTGGGCGAGCACTGCCCTGCTGGACCAACGGCAGGGCGGGGTGCTGCAGTGAGAATGGCACAGTACAGGCTGGAGCGCCTCATCTCCATACCTCTGTCCAGTCAGAGAGATGGTGCTCTCATGGATGCAGGGCAGCAGCAACAACTCGGACACACATGCCTGCATCCACCATGCCAATAGCCTGGCCTCAGGCAACTTCACTCAGTCACGGTATGGTGGCAGTGATGACAAAGTTGTGAATACACTAGGGGTTTTTTTGTGTGTTTTGAGAGAATGCGGTACATTGAATCAATTCTGAGGTGTCTAAGTTTGCATATTACCAATCTTACCACTGACCGAAAACTACTCACAGAGGTACTGAGAAATGGATTTTAAACGCAAATTGAAAATATATTTCATGACATGCTTTTTTTACTAGTAAACATATCGGTGTACAACTTAGACAAAAGAATGCTGACACGTAAAGATATGTCAAAAGGAAAAAATCAATAAAACTGCAGGAGAAAAAGCTGGCGTTCACTCACGCTGTCCCGCTGGCTGTCGTCCCCGGACCGGTCATCCTTTTGCATGGTGCGGGCCACCTCTGGCACAGCTCAGTCACACAGAGTTATCAGAAAGTGGGCTATCAAAACAAAAAGAAATGAAAACATTTTCTCAACATTTATGTTCATTTCAATTCATTCTCAAACTCGTGATAGTTTTTTTTTTTTTAAAGCTAATCAAAAGTTTTGCTTGTTCTATGAAAAGATTTAACTAAATGAGGAAAAATATATATACTGATACAAATCTGTAAAGAATTTCTATGCTACGTGTGGAGTTTCTGAAATCTGCTGTTTATTATTTTCAGGTAAGACAGCAGCAATTTGACAGGCTGAGGCTCTTCCACTTCCCCGCAGCTTTGTGGTTTCAGAATATGAAAGCTTTGATCTCCCAGACAACCAGGTACTTATGCATACATGTGCATGTATGTGTGTGTGGTAAATGGGGAACATAATGCCTGAGTGTGTTGGTAAGAAAGGAGACATGCTGGGATCCACTGGCCTATTAGGATGCATTAGAGTGTAAAATGTAAAGGTCAGTGAATTATCAGCCAGAGTTGCACAACCCTTTTCTGTTTACCTGGCCTAATAACACGGAGCTTACACCTGCCTCCTTCTCCCTCTTCTTCACTTTCTTTCTTTCTCTGCCTGACACACACACACACATACAAACACACCCAGCTAAGATCAATTGTGTTGAACTGAATGTCCAGAACAATTCAGAGTATAAAGTGTTTTGACACATGCAGAAAATCCAGTGTAGCTTTAAAAAAAAAAAGAAAAAAAGAACAATCTAATTGGTATGGTTTGCTTGCTGCATAGATAAATAGTCTCTTTGTGTTTTAACATTCTTGTCATCTCTTGTTTTTGTCTGCGAGAAGCATCAAGAAAGTAATCAGACAATTCAGAATTCCTCCTTTTGCTCTCTCCTGTGGGCCTGTTAATATTTCTGTCAAGGCTAGTGCAAATCCATATGTGGAATTCCTGAATATTTCTCCAATAGCAACTTCTGTCTGTGCCCCACATCAGTGACACCCAGGTAAGCAATGAATTTTTATTCAGCCATATAAAGCAACCCATATACCTGCATGTCACTACTCATTTACTAGATAATCCTTCGTTTCCATGGTTCACGAGCACCGGTGCAACATCAACTCCATTCTGCCCCTGCCTCAGCAGACTCAGCAGAAACACTGGATGTGCTCTAAGTGAGAGATCAGCCAAAAAGGTCAGACATTATTCTCCAGTCTGGTCCATCAGACCAGGCGCATCTCCATTAAAAACATGTGGAGTGACAAGGATGGCCAGTTAATCACCACAGACAGAAAAACAGACAGGATGGACACACTTTATCGATTACTCTCTGAGAAGAGGAGAGGAGAGGAGAGGAGAGGAGAGGAGAGGAGAGGAGAGGAGAGGAGAGGAGAGGTACCCATCA
>VUQJ01021603.1:13718-34515 GCA_015108635.1 Andinoacara biseriatus | reverse complement strand
GAGTTTTTAAAAATTACAAAAAAAAAAAAGATTGGAAAGACAATGTGATAAAAGCTGAGCAGTTGTTTGAAAAATTGTATTTTATTTCATCACAATTAGAGGTGTCTGGAAAGCACTTTCTCAGAAATATCTTCACTTTCATCTGCTCTCTCACAGAACTCACATAAATAGATGATAAAAAGCTCATTAACTGCTGTCTGCAGTGAAAACGGGTGCCAACAACCTCCCCATTTGCTACACTACATGTCACTCAGCCATAATTGGAAAAATCAGCACAAAAAGGATGATCTGACAAAATGCCAGTGTGAGATGTTTCTCTTTCTCACTTACTCTTTTCCTCTATCTCTATATTTAGACCCAGGAGATAAACAGGAAAAGATTTGCAGTAGGAAACTTGTTTGCTAGAAATATAGTTGAAATAACAGGGAACTCTAAGCTTGGCTGAATATACACAGCAAGAGAAACATTTTTATGTCTTTTTTTTTTCCACTTCAATCCTTCCTGTTACCATAGGGGCCCTTTAAGGGCTTTGTCTGCAAATTGCAAGCCATTTTTGCTATGTGCAGGTAGTGCAGCACATACTGTGAACATCCAAGCTGCTGTCTGATCCAACAGAGATTATGTGAGGAAAAATATACATAGCATGAATAGTGCATGAGAGCTTGAAACCTGCACAAACTTTCAGAGCCATACTGTTCATGGTAAAGTCTGTCTATTAACATCAAGTGCTGTTCTATTTTTCTGTTGTAAAAGGAGTAAGTAGTGATTTTTTTTTTTTACTGCACACGACCTACGGAAACAAAACCATGAATGCAGAATAGTGTTTTATGGTATTTTCTCTACATACATTATATTTGTATTATCTAGTAGATGTGGGGAGACACTGAAAGGCCTGCACACTCAGCAGCAGTTAGCTAATAGCAACTGCATCCAGGGAGCACCTCAGGATCACTAAACTCAATTTGGAAATAATCATAAAGGTGTACGTTATGCTATAAAGAATGAAATAGAGAAAATGAGGGACATTTCAATCATTCATGGTGTATATGTGTTTTAACCAACAATACGTGCCTTTCTCCTTGAAATTCATTGTGCACATTTAATGTTTTTATTACTATCCTCCTGCTTGGGAGGAAACTGTCGTCATACCGTTCGTCTGCCGGTCAGTCCATCTGTGAGGTTTTACCTTTCCAGTCTATAGGCTCCAGAACCACAAGGAGTTGAGCCACGAAATTTGGCATGTGAGTTCTTTACTTTTCAAAGATGTGCAACACTATATTCATAGTATTTATCTGCAGTAGAGCATAAACAACATGGAGGATTTTAGGCTGCTGATGCTATGATAATATATGCTAGTGATATGAAGCCTCTTTCTCATGCCTGATTGGCTTACCCTAATCACGTGATCATACTTTGTTGTGCGACTGGCTGTACCTACTTGACCATTATTGACAGAAATGGAGAATGTGGGGATTCTCCATTTCTAGCAGCTGACCTTGGTCACAGAACAGCTGGCAGTAGCTAGAAACTGGGGCATCCCAAATGTCTAGGTAAAGAGCCATTCATAGAAACATCAGTTCTAGGCTGCAGCCTTATTGATTAGCCCGCGATGCCAACTGCTGATTGGCTGAACATTGTCTATCATGTCAGGAATGACTTATGGCCATAAATATTACAGCCTATGACTCATCATTGAGCAATATTAAAGCTATACCTACTGATCACCAATATTGCTCAAATTTAAACAACATGGTTGCATTATGATTATATATGTTATATATAATGCATTGATATCAGCAGATTATGTCGTATGGGTGCATTCTAGGATGTGGTTACCAAAAATTACTTGTAGAAATGTTAAAGGTGATCACGCACCCATTGGTGATGTGTCAGCTGGGCAGCATGCTGAACTGTTGAAAGTGCTGCAAATTTGGGCAGTACTGATAGAAAAAGTGGTAGCTTGTGTATCCAAATAAAATTATACACATGCAACATATTTAAAATGTGTGATCACTTTTGTGTATTTTAATGTTTCTATATTATAAAGTAATTACGTTATAAACTACTTTGGTGAAGGTAGGCAAATATTTTTAAAAGTGTCCCTTATGTAAATTCTCATTAAAGTGTAAGAATTTTAGTGTTGAATTATTATACATAGCAAAAGAACTACTTAGTGGCATTGGATAGCAGTTTTAAGATAAGATAAACTTTAATGATCCCACAACAGGGAAATTTGTACATTACAGCAGCTCAGTAGAAGAATATAAAGAAAAATAGAATAGAAAAGAAAAACACTATATATATAAAATATATAATAAAATACACAAATACATATATACACATGTACATCAAAAACACTACAAACAGATATCAATCATTACCAATAAAAGTTATATTAAAACTATGTTTAAAATTGACTGTAACAACAGCTTTGGACAGTGCGCAGGAGCATTCTGACTCTGTACAAAAGCATGTGTAAATGTACACCGTTGCCCTTTCAGAATAACATTTTCTGTAATACAAATATAGCCTTGCAACAATGGTTGCTACCAAGCTGATCAACTAGTCCAGTCAAATCATTCACTGTTATGACTATTTTTTTTTCCTTGTCAGAGATAAGACCCTCTGGCAAGGAAGAGTCTAACTGTGTATGTGTGCCTTCATAGTCTTCCGTTATCTTTGAATACAGGAACCATGCAAGCCATTCACAAAATTGCTCAGCACTTATCTCAAAGTGTGGGCTTTAAAAACAAGCAGCAGTCATCAAACAGACTGGCTTTTATAAAGCTGAATAGGAAAATGCATTGGCAATGTTGTTTGTGATACACACCCACATTCATTTGAATAATTGACTTTTACAATCTATCAAAGCCACATTTTGTTGTCTTATTTTCTAGAAGAACCAAAGTCTGAAAGAAGGAGATGAAGGAAGTATGATCTGAATTTTGATCATGTACAGGAATATGTTATCGATATGTAATGAAAATATCAATCAGCAACGTTTGGATCTAAACTGGTTGTCCTCATGGCAAAAGACATTGATAAACACATGCCAAGACCCCTATGCTGTAAATGTCTTAACCTCCGAGCCACCATTAGTGAGAACCATGACCCTATGATAACTGAATATGTCATTTTATTATCAAAGGGGAAAAAAGTAATTCTGATACATGTGAAACTATTTACAGGTTAGGCTCTGATTAGGGTCATCACCAATGATGACTAAGACCTCAAAATGTTAAAAAGATCCAAAAGATTCTTGATCTTCTGACTGCAAGCTTCACCTGCTGAAAGTCTTGATTCTATATTTATTCCCCAAAGGGGGTACACGGATCATGTGTGCAATTTGATAGGATTTCCCACAAATCACATTGCATGTTTAATGGTGAAAGAGGATCCCCTGTGTGCCTCCGTGTGGAGCCGTGTGTGTGTGTGTGTGTGTGTGTGTGTGTGTGTGTGTGTGTGTATGTGTGTCTTAACTGCTGCTCCCTGGATGCCAGCTAATGTGTTATCATCAGGGTTTTTAAAGGCAGGATCACTTTCCCATGTCCTTCACGAAGCACTCAGACATGTGACCTTCACCACCATAGGTGCCTTGGGTGCCAGCTAACCTTTCAGATTCATTCACTGCCAGAGAGGATGACATATGTGTCTGTGTACTATTGCAGCATTCAGCCCAGAATAAATGCTATACACTTTTGTTTCTTACAGCTTTTAAAACAGTGTAATTTCACATTATAAATACCATTCAAATACGGGTCAAGAACAATGCTTTGATCACCTCCATGTTACCACCATTCAAAAAAAAAGGAGGGCAAATTGAAACATGGTTTCCAGATGACCTAAACTGGCAAGAAAGAATATTAGGCTCCACTTATCACAACTTACTTGCTCTTAAATTGCATGTACAAGCAATGTAAGAGGACTGCAGTTATTAAATACAAGAGTTAACGAGAAAATGGATAATGTAAAGTTCACATGTGTGCATTCTCACGTATGGTTGTCTCCTGCTAACTGTGGCTTTAGGCACAGGATACAGGAATGTGTCTGCCTGGTGCTCACCGAGCAGTCAGAGTCAGTTAAAGGCAGCCACATCTCAAGGTCAACCTCCATCAGAAAACTAAAGCCAATCAGGCTTGACGTGACCCTTCCATCGCCACATGGGTGGGCATCGGTACAACAGCCAAATTCGCTCTTTCCCCTCCTACTCTCCGTTCCCCTCCTGATTACCTCCGCCCACGAAAGCACTGCTTCTGCCAAAAACCTGCTGCCCTCAGCACGGGTAGAGACATGTCTCTCACTCTGTCTCTCACACTAACATACAGATTTGCTTACTCGCTGGTTTGCTCATGCACAATCGTGCACTCGCATACACACTCACAAAAGCCACAGATAATTTTTTTTCCTATTCTTTGGTTATCCCTCGCATATCCTCAATTGCATTTCCTTCCCTTGCCTGCCTTACTCTGTTTATGTCTCTGTGACCTCTACACCATCGTCACTGCCACCACGACTGCCCACCATGTTGTCCATGATCTTATTGTTTCTGACAGCAAGTATAAACACAGAAGCTTTGCTTAAGTAATTCAGAGTGCATACTGTGCAAGGACTGCAGTTGAAAGTCTTTATTTTGAAATAGAGTCCTCTGCGTGACATGAATCTGAGTTCCTGCTTTTATAGTCAGTACACCTTAGTATGTGTTCCTTTTCATTAGCCACTTAGAATTATAGATATAGATAATATATACTATTAGGATTCTTTGAATTTTTGTGGTTATGATAAAGCACTGCAAAAAATATACCTCACCTGACTCATGCCACTTATTCACTTTAACACATTTAATTAGCAAGGTCTCTTAACAGCTGCTGGATGTTTCAGGTCTGTCTGTTTCCTATGGAGGGTGGAGTTTGATGATTCAGTAAATAAACCCCAACAGAGAAGCAAAGAAATGACACCAAATGCTCTGGCTGTGCTAAAAGTTACAGCCATATAAATAATACACCCACCTGAAAATGATTTCAAACTGGTGCTTGGATAATTTGGGCTTGTCTCTCAGGAGGTGATACCGGTGGAATAAAAGTGTCAAAAGGAAACAAAGGTCTTTTGTTAGGCAGGAAAAATCCATTGTTGCTAAACTGGCACTTACAGTTTTTATTATTATTAATAATAATAATAATAATACAGTAAAATAAATGGTGTGTTTATTCCCTGAATCAAACAAGGATGTTGAATTGAGGGATCAGTGTTTTCATGCATTAGATAAAAAGGGTATGAGATAAACAAATGCCGCTTATTTAAATGTTCCCCAGAATTCACAAAAAAAAAAATCATGTTTAAAAGCAACCTGTCACTTGAAAAAGAAAATCACCAAAACAAAATGATTAAACTGGTGCACATAATCTAAATACATTGTACAGCGCAGTGTAAAAGTATTAGTTTATCCCAAATTCATTCTGCACCATTACAACTCTACAGTTGAATGCTGACTCAACTGCTCAAAGATAATGGCCAAACTGTTAAATTAAAACATGAATTTTTGGTCCAGACTGTGTGAAAATTGCAACAGGTGTGCACTGCAAAACTCAAATTTTAGTATTATGTTGATAAAAGCTTTCTTCAAGTCTATCATGGTTGTCATAGGGGAAGCTGGATAGGTTTTCAGTTAGCGCTAACACCACACAGGACTTCCCTCTTCAGGGCCTCACAGTCCTGGGTTTGAACCTGCAGGCCAGCTGGGGCCGTTCTCTGTGGAGATTGTGTGTTCTGTCCATGTGTGTTCTGTCTGTGTACCTTCCTCCCACAGTCCAGAGACATACTGTACATGTTACTTTAACTGGTGATTCTAAACTGGCCATAGGTGTGATAAGTTTGTTCGTCTCTCTCTGTGTTAGCCCTGCAACAGACTGGCAACCTGTCCAGGGTGTTCTCCGCCTTTCACCCAGTGGCAGCTGGAATAGACTCCAGCTACTCCACAACTATTAATTAGATATGAAGAAAAAAAAGAGATGGGTTCAAAAAGCTAATATGGTGACAGTAAAACTGCTCAGCTTGTGGTTTCACAGTGGAAGTTAATTGGTAATGTCACTTGTCCCCATCCTTTTAGATCCAGTTTATTTAGTTTCAGTTTGTTCACAAATCAATTAAAATACACATTCAAACATGATGACATATAAAAATAGTTATTTGTGAAAAGCTATCCAGAGTTTAAAAATATGCTGCTCAAAAAATTAAAACACATCACTTTGAAAACACATCAGATCTGAATGGGGGGAACAAATCATGTTGGTTGTCTATACTGACATAGACTGGGTAATTTGGTAGGAATGAAAGGATGCCACATTGTTTGATAGAAATGAAAATGAAATAAAAATTATCATACTAACAAAAATCACTAAAAGTATCTCAAAATTACCCTAAGGATCCTAATATTAAAATAACACAAATCCAGTGAATCTAGGACTGGCACATAAAAATTCTAGTATAAATGTAATAACATCTGAAATATAGAGTTACTGCAGGTTTTGACCCTGGCCATACAGGGTTCATCAAACATGTTTTAGCACCAGCTGCTGTATTAAACTCTTTTAAAAAAAACAGAGAAAGATTTTAACAGTTTTAAAGTGATTTCAAACTCATCGCAAGTCTGTGGACCTCTACATATCAAGTTTGTGTTTCTTTCCCCTCAAAAGTTGTTTTTCTCTCACATTGTGTGTGTGAGAGGAAGAGTGTGTTGGGATAAGCTCAAAAAGTCTGTCGTTGAGTCAAAATATTAAGGCACACCTACTTTAACACAAGCATTATGAAAAAAATTATATTTAGCTACATTTGTAGCCATGAAAAAGAGGTTGAGAGGGAGCATCTACCCTGGGCCATGATATGGCTTGTATAATATTTTCTTGTCTGTCTGTAATTTTTCATGAAAGGCAGGATAAGTACATGACATACTGTAATAATTTATGTGGTGCTCAAACAGAGATCAATACAAGGTAAGACTTTGCATAGGAGGACATTTTAACTTAAAAAATAATCCAACACATTTAGAAAATTCATACATAAATTTTTTTAATATGCCTCTTAAAATTCAGAAATTCATCAATTTGAAACCTGCAAAATTTTGTGAATTTTACTCTCTCAGTAACCTTTTCATTTGTTTGCATGCATACATAGTCAACATTTTACCAGCTTTGGTTTTAGCGAAATACAATGAAATTTGTTTTGCTAAGATTTAATGATTATTTATTCTGTTTAAACCAGGAATCCACCTTTATCAGTTCCTCATTTATATTAATTTGGAAATGCTCTAAATTTTCATGAGATGAAAGTAGATTTGTATTATCGGCAAACATGGCTTGTACAAAATACTAGAGGAATTAACAAAATCGTTGACACATAAAAGGCAGAAAAGTGGTCCTAATATTAATTCCTGTGGGACCCCACATTTAATAATTTTACTTTGAGATTTTTGTAGCATTTATATATAAGCCTATTGCTCCCCTTTCATACATACTAAACCAACTGCTTTGGCCATAATGTTGTAGCTTGCCTAGAAATATTTTAAAATCAATATTATCAAATGCTTTCAATAGATCGAGGAAGATTCCTCTGCTATGTATACTATGCTACATTCACCTTTCTCAATAGTATCATTCATTTTTTCACAGAGATGAAGAGCTGCCTTATAAGTGGTGCCAGCCACCCTTCGGAGGAAGCTCATATCCACAACTTGTATCTGCAATCTCATTCTTACATTCACGAGCCAAAGCTCACGGCCATAGGTGAGAGTTGGGACATGGATCGACAGTAAATTGAAAGTTCTTCCTTTACGCTCAGCTCTCTCCTTACGACAAATGACCGATGCTGCATCCCTCTCCTGTCGCTCGTGAACAAGCCCCTGAGGTACTTTAACTCCTCCACTTGGGGCAGCAGCTCGTCCCTGACTGGGCACTCCACCCTTTTCCAGCTGAGGAGCATGGCCTCAGTCTTAGAGGTGTTAATTCTCATGCCTGCCACTCCACACTCACTCAGCTGTGAGCCAATCCAGAGCAAGCCGGAGGCCACCACCTGATGAAGGCAACAGGACCACATCTGCAAAAAACAAAAAAAACAGAGATAAGATTCTGAGGCCACCAACATGGCAGCTGAGGAGTGTGATGCCCAGTTTGGATTTGAGAGACAAACACTCTCTCTACTTTTAAGATTAGCCGTTTTTGTTTGTTTGTTTGTTTGTTTTGATAAAGACTTTTTTTTTTGATAAAGCTGCTGGGGGCTTCCCATGATGCAGTGAGTGTTTCTTTTTCACGCACCTCTTTTCACTCTCTGTGTTTATAGACAACTTTGCATTTAATCATTAATCTCTGTCTCTCTTCCACAGTGTGTCTTTTGTCGTGTCTCCCTCCCCTGACCCCCAACCAGTAACGGCAGAACACTGCCCCTCCCTGAGCCTGGTTCTGCTGGAGGTTTCTTCCTGCTAAAAGGGAGTTTTTCCTTTCCACTGCCACCAAGTGCTTGCTAGAGGGTTGTCTGATTGCTGGGGTTTTCCCTGTATAAATAAAGGTGAAATCAATTGAACATCTGTATCTTTGAAGCTAAAGATTCTATCCCATGTTTTAGCTTTAAGATTTCCAGATAGTTTTTTTTTTAATTCAGTATTTCCACTGTTTTTCACTTAAGCAAGCTATGCTCTCCAGTAGACAACAAAACTTCACACAAGCATTACCTCTACAGAGCTTTGATTTTCCCAGCTTTGAACTTTAAGTCACTCAACTAACTACTTGCACTGTTCAAGCTGAAATCTATATTTATCAATCTAAAAATATCCAATTTTGAAAGTGAAATGTCTTACAGACATTTATGATCCCTATATAATCCTTCTATTTATAGCTTAGATGCCTATTCCTCTGGCGCTACCGAGCTATTTAAGAGGGTTTGAGTTCCAACTATATGGTAATTTGCCATGAAATTTGGAATAGATATTCATGTCTCACATGAATTCAAATGACTGTGGCAATCCCCTGACTTACTGCCTAGTGCCACCAGCTGGCCAAAAACTTTACTTGTCTAGTGAAATATGTCAATAGCAACCAGATGATAGAGACAAAAATAAATTCTGCAAATACTCTAGAGGACTATTTGGATGCAGATATTACAGAGATGTAAATATTAAGTGTGTGTATTAGCGGCTTGTGGACACTGCAACAATTCATTTTGATTGCCTATGAGAAAACACTGATTTTCATTTCATTTGTAGTATAATTCAGGCCTAATGGTACTTATGACTTAAGGTTTAAAACCAATTTCAGGGCAAACTATTATTTAGAAACTCCCACCATCTCTTAGAAAAGCAGACTTATCTAAGTGTTAGATTCATGTGTTAAATCTTCGCCCTGATGTGGTTAGACAAGAACAGCTGCTTAGCTCTCCCTAATGAATTGAATACTGGCTTGTGATTCAGGAGATTCACTTAACCATGCTGCGTGTGTGAGTCTGTGTCTTGCACACTTTCTTCTTTCTACATGCATCTTTGTCTGCCTGCATGCCACTGAGTGTGTTCGTCCATGTGTGTCAGTCAGTCAGCCTGTGTGTGTTTAATGGTTTTGTCATTGTGTGTCTATGTGCTTGCTGAGGATAAAAGATAAACAAAGTGGGAGAATAATGACCCTTCCTCTCTCTCTTCCCCCCTCTCTCTCACCCTCCCACTTTGTCTCAGCCCCTCTGTGATGACAGCGCTGTCTGCTGGAGTGTGCTGCTTCTTGTCTCTCGGCACATTGTGTACCCATTAACAAGGCCTGTGTACACCCACCACCACCACCGCACACACACACCCCACTACCAACCACCTCACCCCAACCTCCAGTCCCCTCCTCCTCATCTTCCTTTCCTCTCAGTCGTCACATCCACTGAGGGCTGACATGTCTTGGGTGAAGCTAAGTGCTCTGCCGCAGCATATGTGCATGAGGGAGCATCAGCCAGAACCAGATGAAAACCTGGTAAAGGGTGAACAGTGGAAGCAGTGGAAGCAGTTGGTCTGTCTTTAGTGTTAAACCATATTAAAAGATTAAATTTGAATATAGAATCCGAATACCTAATACACAAATACCTAATACACCTTCTAAAGTTTCTGAGACACCCCAGAATATATATTTTTTTTACATTTTAAATGCATCTCTTGTAGCATGTGTTAGCAAATAAGAATTGGAACTGAAAAATTAATAAGGTGCCTATGACAGTGAAAACACAAATAATGCAATGACAGCTTTAGAAAACTGTTGTGGAAGAAAAACAGTTATGTTGGTATTTTGCTGTGCACCTCCTCTGGTATCATGAAAGCATGTTTAGCAACACATCAGGGACGATGTAGCTGGTTGTGTCGCTGTCTTGAACAAAGAAACTGCACTGATGCATTTCTGGGCCATACCAACAACAAAGTCATGGCCATTAAATCATTAAACTTGATTTCATGGTCAGATGTATTAACAGTAAATAGCTAAGGGCACAGTCTTCATTCAGGTGTTGTCATTAGACACACTTAAGCTATTAAGTTATTTTTATTCACGTAAGGCACAGAAATGATGCTCTTAATCACTACAGTGTGGTGTTAGCATGTCTGAGAATAATCTCACTATCATCTAGTTTCATGTGTCACTTTGCCAGGGTTTGATACCCCCTCACTCTCTCCCTGCCTTCCTGTCATCTCTTCATCACTATCTATTAACAGCAGAATTGAGAAAAACATAAATCTTTACATAGATAACGTGTCCGTTTGATTAATTAGCTCTTTATGTAATTTGTTTTCACCCAATGATTTTTTTTTCTTCTGAGTAGTCATAGAAACTCTTTCAGAAACGGATTCTGTTAAGTCAAATTGGTATGGAAATCAATTTAGAGCACCAGCATGTTTTAACAAAAATATAGATTTCTGGCATCAGTTTATTGATAATAACCACTGCAAGAAGATGCTAAACAATATACTGTCACATTACAATCTTTTACCAGGCCTGGAGACATACATGATTTAGGAGCCTCAGTATTATCAGAGCAGTGCTGATTCATGAGATTCAGCTGTAATATATTGGATTGAATACAATAGTATGAAACATTTGAGGAGAGGGAATACTACATCTTTAAAACTTTAAAAACATTATTTGAGTACAATTTACAGAATTGCTTTTGGCAAATATCAGTCTTGTGTAGTTATATCTATAATTACATTTTTGAGTAGGAAAACTCTCACCACAAAAATGGTGACACAGTAAATACTATAAATTCTGAAGGGTTCTGGGGAGAAAAAGGTACCCTAAAAATACTGCTTAAACATTTGGCTATCAACTACCTTGTCGGATGAGGGCTGTCTACATATTAAAGAAAATATTTTGTATTTTCAAAAGTGATTTCATACCACCATCCTCCTTATGTCACTGAGACCTCTCAAAAATGAAAAGAAAAGAAAAGAAAAGAGGGGAAAGAGACAAAAATCACTGTTGCAGCACCTTTTCCGAGTTAAAGTAAAGTAAAGCACATTTTTGTCTCTTGCACTTTTTGTTAGATAAGAAATTCTTTCCAGGGTACTTCAGGTCAGTATAACCTGAATTTGAGAAACCTGGACTAGTGTGATTGTGTTGTATGTTGTCTGTCTATCCTTAACAACATTATGTACAAAAGCTCCCTTCAGCTGTTCACCAACAGAAACAACAAAGTCAGATGGGAGACGTGATAGCACCACTCTCTACTGAAAATGTGTATGCAGTCAGATTGAGAGATTTGCGATTTTGGAGTACAGTCAACTTGAAAGTGACTCAGGAGAGGCATATAATCTGCAGTGTTATCTGTGACAGGATTCAAAGGCAGCAATGAGAAGGGAACCCAGGACATTATGGGGACTAAATAGCTCTATCAGGCCCAGACTAGATCAGCACATGGTGGGGTACAGATGCTTTGATCATACACATGAACACTGATACACACACACACACACGCATATGCATGCAGGCACACACACATATATAAACTGCTGAGAGAAAAAGCTCAGCATGAATGTTCATGCTATGTCTTGAAAACAAGCTAAGAAACCCATGTCGGGAAACATTTGCGATTTATGTGTTATTTTGGATTGCAATTTAACAGCTCTGACGTGGGAACAATAGCATATCATCCACATTCAAGCAAAATAAGGAAGCGAGATACTAAAGAAAAACAAAAGCTCAAGCAACATCACCGTACTGCTTTTTTGTTTAGATGTTTGCTTTCTATTCTCTGAACATTCTCATCCTACCAAAACAAAAACAATTGTTTTTGTCTTTGATCCACTGTTTTGTGTACACTGAAAGGCACTTTGGTGCCACGTTTCCTCTCAGTGGGGGAAACTCGACTCCTGTCTTATGCAGAAAAAGTCACAATCTGTGTTCATAAGATACACAACCAATCGGCAGAACAGTCTTTTCTGATAAAGTTCCAAGTCGTTTCTGGTGCTTGTCGTGTTATAAAAAAATAAGGAGAGAAGATGAGAAAGAAATACGTGATGGGATTAGACAGGGGTTTAGAGATCAACTCAAACTCATAATGACATAAGGACATGGTATGTGCCTTAGCCTGAGGCACCACAGAGGCTCAATTTCAATTCAATTCAGGTTTATTTATATAGCACCAAATCACAACAATGGCCGCAAATTGCTTTGTCCTATAAGATAAAGACCCTACAATATTCTGGAGAAAACTCCAGCAATCAAGCAACCCCCTGTGAGCAAGCACTTGGTGACAGTGGGAAGAAAAAACTCCCATTTAACAGAAAGAAACCTCTGGCAGAACCAGGCTAAGGGAGTGACAACTTAGGGAGCTAAGGGGACTTTTAGGACAACCTCATAATAAAGATTTACAAAAGTCCCGCCTGGAAGCAGTAAATGCATGGACTAGTTTTTCAGCATCACCCTGAGACAAGATATTTCTAATTTTATTAATGTTGCACAGATGAAAGGAAACAGTCCTGTATATTTGTTTATTGTGCATGTCGAAGGACATATCCTGATTTAAAAATTACTCCAAAATTTATAAAAGTATGTCCCGAGGCCAAGGTTGTGCCACCCAGAGTCAATGTTTGGTTACACTCTGTATTTCTAAGATTTTTAAGGCCAAGTACAACAAATTATCATAAAAAAATATAATAACCTCTGTTTATGTGAATTTAGGAAATTAAAAATTATGGGACATGCAGGCTTTAATTTCTTTATGGCACAACTGTAGTTTTACTAATAGATTTGTGTCATCTGGCTTCATAGATAGATATAGCTGGATATCATCTGTAAAACAAAGAAAATCTATGCAGTGTTTTCTAATAAGCCTTAAAGAAGCATGTGCAATGTAAAAAGTATTTGTCCCAGCATAGAACCCTTTCAAACTCTAAATAGGTTTCATGTGCTAATAAAAATCTCCATTTACAGGAACAAATTGGAATCTAAAATCAATATAATTCAAACCACTGCAGTTCATTTCCTTTAATACCAACAGTGTCTTCAAATCTCTGTAGTAAAATATTGTGATCAGTAGTATTCAATGCTGTACTGCTGTACATATCCTGTTTACAGTGATAATCTGATCATATTTAAAATTGTAGCACTAATTAAGTAAGAACAGTCTTGTAGGAATGAAGTCTAAAAAAAAACATTTTGATGATTTAGAACTGTGATTCCCAAAAAATTGGGCTGGGGCCCCTTGGTGGACCATGGAGGTAATGTAGGTGGACCACAGTAATAACAGAAATTCAGTTTTAAATTACTCACGAGTATATACAGTTAGAATATTTATATAAATGTATTTATTTGCATTAGCACTTCAATTCAATTTTATTTATGTAGCGCCAAATCACAACAGTCGCCTCGAGGCACATTACCAAGCAAGCACTTGGTGACAGTGGGAAGGAAAAACTTCCTTTTAACAGGAAAAAAAAAACTCCAGCAGATCCAGGTTCAGGGAGGGGCCGTCAGTCGTGACCTGTTGGGGCTGAGGGGAGAGACAAGACAAAGGTCCTGCTGTGGAAGAGAGCCAGAGATTAGATAGACACAATATCATTTCATAATTATGTCACAGTGAGTATTGACAAGACAGGAAATAAACACAAATATGCCAGATAGGAAGTACATGAGGGCAAAGATATTAACAGAAAAATGAAACAGAGGGATGCACAGATAGGGAAACAGTGAGGGAACTAAACTCACAGAAAATAAACTCAAACTAGGAATTGAACCCCACTCAAATTACTCATTACTAAAAAAAGACATCATCCCTAAAGCTGATTGTAAAATTACAACTTCCAGTGCTAGAACCACCAAAAACAAAAACACAGAAACCCAACTTTGAATATTTTACCAAGGCATTCAGATCCCCAAAGCAACACGAACCCCAAACAAAAACAACCATAAAGAAAGATCCATGCTGCAAAAAATTCCTAGTAAAAAAAAAAACTAATTTATACATAAAATTAAGAAAACAAAATGATGTATAAACTGCAATAAACTTCAATGTGCATCAAGCACAGACTAGATTTACAACAATCTTGCATTTATGTCGAATGACTTGCTATGAATTTTGAGGAGGCAGAGAAAGTACACTTGTTTCCTCAAGGCAAAAAAAAAAACTGATACTACAAGACTCAATGGACTTAAGGTATTGAAACTCATCTGTTCTCATCTTCAGTTGTTTCACAAACAGATAGCTCTGCTGTGTTATTTTGACAGCTAAAAGAATAGAAGTTATGTTTCAAAAGTCTGAATCCAAACCAGTTGCTACAAAATGGAAAATTTTATGGAGTGCCATTGAGTCAAGGCAGCTGTATAAGGAACCTTGCTCAGATTAATTTAAAATTACTCCCATTTTGGCTATTTCCATAATACCGACAATGCCTTTACTCATATTAAAATAGTATTTCTATGCACAACACATCAGCTACAAAAGAAGTATTACTCTGACATACAGTGAAAAAGAGTCAGCATGATTCTCTGCTGTGCCATCATGGGTTCTCTAGCTCTACACCTCTTCAGGCCTCTTGGAGGTGAAAGATGGTGGGTGTCTCACAGAGAGCCATCTGTTATGATTATGGAGACCCTGAAGGGGTAAACGGTGACTAAAGTGGGCTTCTAATTGAATTGGGTGTAGAGGTAATCTTGTCAGTGTGCCTGGGTGGCTGGCACTACTGCCAACTACTCCTCCACAGCCTTCTCTTTACCCCACTGCTGGTACAATGCATGACAGAACAGTTATGGTAGATCTACACCATACGTGTATGAGTGACTATGGGTAGAGTGATGTGTGTGTGTGTGTGTGTGTGTGTGTGTGGTAGAGTACTGAAAAAGGCAAAAAATCCCCTGATTCTTTATGTCAGCCAAAAGACACATTTGACTTTAGTGAAGAAAATTCTCTTTTTTTGAGTTAAGCTACTTAGCAGTAGCAAATGATAATTGGGACGACGTATTAGTTTATGGTGCATATACTGTATGTGGAAGCATACGAATCAGAAGCATATGAACACGTGTCATTCTGCAGATTGATGGATCATGTTTCAGGTTTAGCTGTGTGTTAAAATAAGAAATATAGTCGTGCTATTGACAGGGTTAGAAATCACGCTTTTCTTCTTAAGATATTTTTTCTGATTATTTTAACCCATAAATGTTCTCTTACTAAACAATCATATTTCTTTTGCAACACGCACAGCCTTGACTTCCTGAGCTCTGCTCAGTGGCGTGGTGGTTAGCACTGTTGCCTCACAGCTAGAAGATCTGGCGTCAAATCCACCTTGGATGTAGAGTTTGCATGTTCTCCTCGTGTCAGTGTGGGTTTTCTGTGGGGTTCCCACAGTCCAGAGACATGCAGTTAGTGGGGTTAGGTTTGTTGGTGATTCTAAATTGCCCATAGGTGTGAATGGTTGTCTGTCTCTCTGCAACAGGCTGGTGACCTGCGCAGGGTGGGCCCTATGACAGCTGGGATAGGCTCCGTGGGCACTTCTTATGTACCATATGGTCAACCTGTTCCCACAGTTTGCTGGCCATTTCATTACATCAGTCTTTTTTGTGTTTTTTTGTCTTTTCTTTTTATTGGTCAGTCTTTTTTGTGTTTTTGTGTATTTTCTTTTTATTGGTCAGTCTTTTTTGCAACTCTGTCTAGAAGGCTGGAATCCTGGAGTTCCACCCTGAATGTTGATGTTGAGGCTCTTTATTTGTGAGTATTATTTCATGAAGCTGCCATTTAAGGACCTGTGAGGCATCTGTTTCTCAAACTAGAGACTCTGATGTACTTATCCTCTCGCTCAGCTGTGTACAAGGGCCTCCCACTTATCTTTTTTGGCTGGTTAGAACCAGATTGCACTGTTCTGTGAAGGGAATAGTATTCACTGTTGTATTATTTTAAAAAAGACGGGTGGGGTTTGTTTGTTTTTTGGCAACTTCCATTTTCTATACTACAAAATGTGCAGTGGTTGATCTTCCAAAAAATCATCTAGCAAAATCAATTGGTTGTTTAATCAGCATAATAGCTCTTCAGCTATTCTAACACAGCTGGAACAGTAGTTCTTGTGATCAAATAGCCTTTTAACATGATAAACTTGTATGTTTAACACACTTGCATTGGGTACCACTGTGAAATATATAATAAAATGTAGTTACTTTACTGCTTCAGAAGAATGGCAATTAAAGCCTGAGTTCAGTGTCTGAAGTCTTAATAGAAAAGACTAAGACAAGAATGCTAGTAAATATTAATTGCGTGGAAGAAGGCAAATGTCACTACTACTCCACATTAGTAATTTATATTAGTATTTTTTGTTGCATTTTATGCTTACAAATTATTTATAGTTTAACTAATTCTTACTTGAAAAGAAGACTGATTCTCTATAATCTAGCCTTTTATCCACTAGCTTACTATTTATTGTGAAGACCTTTGTGTACAGAATGATGCTATTCATATTCTATTATTTTAACTGACACATATATGGTATATCTGAGCAGACCTCAGCTGATCTGGTATATGGGCACACACATCCAAAAGCATGTGAGGAGGGGTCTTATGAGAGGGCTGTACTGATAGGTACAAGACAGAGAGAAACCTTAATATGGTATTTAATTACTTTCATTGGCCACTAGGAGAAGTTTCTTTTGATTAATGTGCATAGCTCTCCTGCACCACTGTCCATGCTTGACCTTAATGTCAGCTCATTACCAGCTTAATTGAAAGCAGGAAGTCAGAGTTGAATCCCTTGACCATTGCACAACTTTTATGATACGCGGGCAAGGTTTTCTGCAATGCACAAACACACATACGCTCTTTCACACAGTTATTACTCTGCATCACACAGTTCGAGGGATGAAGAAGTGTCCTCATTAGCATCTCATGAGTATGTGTGGGACTTGAAAATTGCTGATAATGATTGTAAGCCATAAGCTTGTAACTACAGCTAAAGTGCATACAGTTATGCAGTAAAGCAGATATAGATATACAACAATCATATAATGGTGTAAATGGTTTATAGTGCTTGTGATCAGGGCTTTGCTGAATGCAGAGGTACAAAAGCACTTGTTTCAGAATGCAAGTAAGCATTTTGAGTGCTACAAATAATTTAGTGCAGGTGACATAAACAGTTTCCTGTTATTTTGGAAAAAAAAAAAGATTCAGTAACACTACTGCATGCACACATCTCATACCTCATCCACGCTTGAAACTGACCTTCCTCTAAGTATATATCCTCCCAGGAGACTGTCATCCAACTTTTGACAAAGTGCCGATGGACTGGCTCCAGGTCTCCTCATTCATGCTGTCTAGGTAGGGGCTGAAGAGGCCACACTGTATTGTACTAAGTGAATAGTGTAAGTCATCCATGGGAGCATAATGCAGCAGTGGCTGAATGAAGTAGAGGTGATCACCCTGAACTTTCTCCAGTGAAACCCTTTTCATTTCTTTTCTCTGAAATGACCTTCATGACAATGGCTTCTGTGGAGATGTCAAGCTGGGCATGAAGAACAATACCCAGTGGGTTGGTCAGATAAATGCCCTGTTGATAAACCTCCCAGGTTGGAATCATGACCAGTTTTATCCTATTCATTTTATTCATCATTATTTTCCTCAAGATCACACTTCTTGAATGTCATTTGCACTGCCGGTCTGCACTGAAATGGGACAAAAGCTCGGTTCTCTGCTTTGAGCCTCTTAGCTTTTTGTTTCGACTATGTTGTGAATAATTGTTCTTCATTTAGGCCTATTTATTTGTTCTCATTTGGAAAATCAATAATTATCAGAGGTACAATTTTCCTGTTCCTCCTTTAGCTGATCTCACAATTCTTTAAATTACAGTTTCTTTGTGATTGTTCCACCTGTAATTAGTGAGCAGAACTGTATAATCCACAGTCAACATGAAGCTTTTACTCCACTGAAAAGGCTGGGCTAATTTGGAGCATTTTAATAGCAGAGTTATAATGAAAAGTTCAGGTTTTAATAGCGCTGAGGCTCATTAAATGCTGCACTGGCTGCTTTTCAATTCTGGGGAAAATAGAATCAATGTCAGTTTGTGTAACTGGTCCTGGTAAAAACTCCACAGTGTGTTTGCGTATTCAGAAAAAGCCGTTTCATAATCAATATAAACGAAGCACATGCAATAATACTGACCTTGTTATTCAACCAAGCCTCACATTTTCATACTCCACTGCTCATTATTCCCCTATTTTATTGGAACACTTCTGGAAAATGGATTCCACAGCTGACCACTCAGCATGCTGCTCCCTGAGGGCAGATGTGCCTTAGACCCACCAACATCTATAAAATATGACAGGTTGGATTACTAAGGTGGAGTTCTGCTGCCCTAAGCAATGTTTAGGCCGTCACTAATTGATAGGAGCGTTGAAAGCTGAGTATGTAAGCTGATGGAGGGGAGCTACCACTGGGGGTCCATGCCAATTATAAATGAATGTATGAAGTTGAATATTCTGATTCAGAGTTTGTAAGCCCTGCAGGACCATAGAGCTCCACCTCACACCCAACTCTCCATTTTTTTTCTTTGAAGATAAAGCTTGGTGTTATTACATGATGAAGAGCACCTATTTTCCTTATATGGGTAGTTTGACATGGACAAATAGGAAGAGATAAAAAATAAAAGCAGGGTGAGCTTAAAAGCAGGAGTGAAACGACACTGGGAAATGATTATGATGATTTAAACCTCTCCTACTTACATGTCTCCTCCCAGTGGTTTTAAACTGGAACGTAATGAAGACAGTCCATCAGTCCATTGTGCCTTTTATTTAAGCTCTCCATTTCCCACAGTAGCTGCAATAAGGCTCCTATGGGTGCATGTACAGTGTATACATGGGAGAGAATGAAAGGAATCAATTTCTTTGTTACCATGTTGGTGTGTAGTTGTATTTGTGTGTGCCCACAACCTCTAGTATGTTCCGCTTTGTATGTATTCATGCCTGTCTACATAAATCTGCGCTTCATCTCTCCTCCTTGCCGCTTTCCCTCCCTCCATCTTGCCTCTTGTCTTAATGGCCAAGAGCAATCGACTGAAACGACAGGCTTCAGGAGGAGCAGGAACAGAAGAAGCAAGCAAATTAATGATCCCACATCACCGCTCAGATAAGAGCTGAGATGTATTTCCTCCTAAAAATTAGAAAAAAGACAGAAAAAAGCCACCTGCTTTAGACTGCCTACTCACTTTTTCACTAAAATCTTGTCTGTTGTGCTTCTCTCCCTTGATCATGTGTTCTCAATGCACTGCTGCAGAAAAAAGGCGAAGGAGAGGAAACCCTCACAGGGAACTGTTCACTCCATTGGTCCTGAAACACTGGAGTTACAGGTATGCTATAGGGAAATTAGTTTTTACAGTGAGAACTATAACAATATTAGACTGGATTGATCCTTTATTACTTTTTTTTGTCTGCCTGTCTGTCTGTCTGTCTGTCTGTCACTGCCATTTTCATATGCTTTCCTCACAATACGCAAACACCTGCTTCAATAACTCTGCTCACCATGTAAGTGACAACTGTTGAAGCGCCTTGCTTATTGTCATTTGCCAGTACACCCACAAAAAAAATGGAACTCACACAATGTAATCAAATACTTATTTTTACACTACCTCTGCCTGCCTGCATGATGTGAGCAGAGCCAAGCCACTCTGCATGCAGCCATCTATGGCAGTGTATTGAGCACTGGGAGCCAAGTGAGGGTAGCCCCATGGCATAAATTGATTGCTAGAGACATATGTTGGCAACGTTGTATTTCACTCTGTGTGAAATCTCCCCTATGGGGCAGACAGGCTAAAACGGGGAGGGTGAGAGAGAAGGGGAGGATGTAGTGGTTGTTGAAGAAGCTAGAAATGAACATGAGGAATGAGTCTCAGAGCAGGCAGGTGTGTAGAGTGTACATGCATTTGTCTGCGTGCAAAAAAAAAAGCATGTAGGGCAAAAAGTTTCTGAATGTGTATGTGTGCATGAGGGTATGCAAATTTACAGTCTTGCATTTATCCACAGCTGTGTTCTTGTGTTTTTGTGCACAAGTGTGATGTCTATGCAGAGCGCAGACCTTGATGATAAGCGAGTCATCTTGCCGTGCTGAGTGGGCCATTTAAAAGACAGCCATTTTTCTGGCAGCTCCATGGAGAGACGTGTGATGGAGGAGGAAGGATGGACAGGGAGACTGCTCTAAAGTGTATGTGTGTGAGTGTGATGTGTGCGCGGTGCGGAAGAGAAAGAGAAATGGACTAGTTCTTATATAGCGCTTTTCCACTCTGAGCACTCAAAGCACTTACACAACACGTTTACCCCATTCACACCCATTC